>JAECUM010024687.1:0-35430 GCA_016617855.1 Megalonaias nervosa
AGCACCCACCACGTTGCTGACATGGTGGGGATGTGTACATGAATTTTTAGTTATCATATTTTTCTTTTGAATTTCGAGCTTTCGGGGGAGCCCCCAATTATTAAATGCGATATCGCAACAGTCGACAAATTTCTCAGTCATGGGATTTGAACACCACACGTCGAGTATGAAAATCCGCAGCGTTAGCGCTAGACCACGGATCATTCTTACGATTATATGTTTCAAAAATTATTATAAAGTCACCAATACCTGGAAATCCCAAAATAGCTCATAGAAGAGGTGTGGCTTATTTTTATCCTTGTCTGTTTTTCTCTTATTCCTGACTATTGTCCCAGACAAAAAGTCAGGGTGGGGTGGGGGGTGGGGCAAGGCACCTTACAAAGTCAGAAAAACAAGAATAACGTTTTTAAAAACACAAACACAAACCAAAAAGATTTTCATTTATAAGTGAAAAAGAGTCATAAAATACAAGCGAGGTTACTGTTTAATCTCTCTACAAGTGGAGGAAGCTTTACTTGACAGAGTTATTTCCCTTCACTGAATTTCAAGAGTATTTTCCTGTTCTACTTTATCTTAAAATTCAGAAGTATTTTCTTGTTCTACTTCATCGTAAAATTCAGGAGTGAGATACCTAAATATTACGCTCTGTTTGTATTTCTTTAAAAATGCGGCTCTGGTTATATTATCTGCGACATATCGTGCCGAAGCTGGGAAAGGCTTAAATATTTGAAAGCTGCATATATAGATTGAAATTCTATTTCTTTCCATGTCTCTGTATTTATAGATCTAACTGGTCTTGGAGATTTATCACATTTTGCAGTATTTCCACGTTTACAATTCTGACTCTGTGTAATAGCCTGAAGATTATTCAAAGAATTATCAAGTTTTTGGCAGTTAATGTGATCCATCACAAGACCTTTTTCGGTCAGACCATAAAAACACTCATGCACAAATATGTGACATTAATACCGTCTTTTCCCCAGCAGTGAACATGAAATAACCAGCACTACTGACAAAACCGACTGATATTTGTCGTCGACAGTTCCTAATTACACCAGCACTAGATGCCTCATAATTCTTGATGATGGGATACTTTACAAATTCATCGGTGTTATTTCCTTTCTCCATTTATACACTACATATTATTGTCTAAATTATTATTTTATTACTAGAAAAAATATGTGGGATGCTAGAACATTTTACAAACGCGATACTTGGAAATGGTTTAACGAATTTACGACGTAAAAAAATAAGTGAATGGGCTGAGCACATTAAAGACAATGGCGCTACCATCAACGACGTTGCCGAGTTGGAAAAAAAATTAAAATTCCCAATAACGGTGAAGAAGTTATCGGGGGAAGTTTAATACCAATCAAAGTATAAATCAAAGGGAGTTTCGATAGAGATTGTTGATCATAATGCGCACGCGTTGACGTTGGACGTAACATTATTTCCACGAAATTGTGCTGTTAAATTTTATGACGGTGATATTTTCGATTTGATAAGAAATATCAGCAAGCGCGACCCACTATCCGTGTGGTTGTTTCAAAGTTCAGAATGTAGACATTATGATCAGTTTGTACGGCCTAATGGAGATATTTATCGTACTGAATCTCTTCATGACGAAATGAAAAATTGTGCGTTGAGATACACAAAAGATGATAATACTGCGGAACAATTATTAAGTAATTGTTTTACCGTTCCGTCGTTGCTGCTCACTTTGCGCAGGAAAAAAATTTATGGAAACCAGTGCGTTCGGAATTTATTGAAGATATTCAAAAAGTTGTGTTGAATACAGACTCGGTGGATTGTGGAATACTAAATATTATTATAAGGATGTTATCTCAGTTGAAATGGTTGAATGTTATCCCGGAAGTTTTCTTGGAATGGGAGCTTGTTCTGAGTATTTTAAAAGATTTGGACATCCTACACACAAAATAACTCGGGTTTCGATAAATGGACCCTTGCCAGATTTTGATTTAACTGGATTCGCGTGTATTGAATCATTTGAGTTTGCATCGCCGGAGAGGCTTCATCAGGTTGTAGCTGTTTGGTTTGGATATACTTTTAATAATCGTAGCTGGGCTCCCATTGTTTTGTTGAAATATCTGCTCGATGTGGGTGTTTTAATATCGTTAACCGTAAGTGAAGCAATAACATCTTATCGTCCACAAAAACAAATCAGGCTACCAAAACCCCCTGACGGTAACAAGTTCGACGAAGATGTCAATTACGACATGAGAGAAAATGAAATTAAACTTGCAAAAGATCTTGGCAGAAACATAATTGGAAAATTTACACAAGGAGGATCATATGATCACAAACGACATTGTGCAAGATTAATTGTCGACGTTGCTGTGCTCGATTTCATAATTGCTGATGCAATAGAGAAAAATATATTTGTTAATCGAAATAACGTTAACCTATCAGATGGAACCAAACCAGGCATAATTGTCAACTAGTTTTGATGGTGACTCAGTACAGTTTACTCATTTAAGATCTTCGATGTTAGCTATGTTTTGATAAACTTATTATCGATGATAAACAGATTTCCTGATTGCCACAGATTCATTTTATATCAATAAAAAATACGCAGAATTATTAATTGAATTACAAATTGCCCATGGGGCAAGTGGAGAATGAACATGAAAAAATACTTAGTTATTATGAATCTGCCGATTATAGATCTGAGGAGATATATTATAAAAATAGTCAAATGTCACAACCATCATCAGCACCATCGGTATATGATACTGTGGCCAGACATAAAACCGTTTATCTCAATGGACTTGGCGGTTCTGGTAAAACAATGCGTGTGATAAAAAAATTTATTCAAGGATTTAGACGTAGTAGTGCTAACTCCGACTGGCCGATTCGCCAGAGAGATGAAAGAAAGAGGTGTCAAATCTCATACTTATCACAGTTTCTTTCGATGGAAGGAAGATGCGTGGACACCTGAACGAATGAGCGAGAAATATATTTCTAAGATCATTATCTGGGATGAGATATGCACGCTATTCGTTGACGTGTTAAAAATGTTTCTTGATTGGTTATTGATCGAAATACTGCTGTTATTATGTGTGGTGATCATGGTCAACCACCACCTTCTGTCGGTGAATCGACACATCGCTGGTTAAAATAATTCGTAGATTAGTATGAGGAGATATTTGATGATCATAGAGCTATTGATGAATAGCTACAAGAGTTCAAAAAACTAATCAGACTGCAGCCAGATAAGATTCAATGTGAGATAATGCGTGAGGAAATTCAGGAGACTGTGATGTGTGATTTTTGGAATTTGTGGAGACCTGCTGATTTGATAGTTGCAAGTCGGAAGATAGTTCGTGATTCGCTTCAACAACAATGATTTCTGTTACATAAAGAAACGTTTTCAAATCTACCTGTACCATTGTGTTATCGCCCAGCAGATACACGCAAACAAAATATTGATACTGAAATTCCAGCACGCTTGGTAGAACCAAGGAAACAAAAAATCGTTCTTAATGATATTGTTGATGTTTCTGTGAGTGCTGTTGAGAGCGCGTTGACGATGGACACATCTCCGTGGACTCTAGGATATGCTATAACTATTCATTCATCACAGGGATTGACAATTTCAGATACTAATATTTGGATTGTCGATGATCGTATCGAATGGTCAAATTTAGTTTATCTAGCGGTGTCGAGAGTCAAAAGAATGTCTCAGCTACGGAGGGTTATCATAGTCTGCGCAGTGAATAATAATCAAACTCAGGAAATTAACAACGATGTAGTAAGAAAAAAATTTAGCTGCGGTATGACAAAAAAAAAAAAAAAATATGCGCGACTTCGATCTTGATGTTAAGTTTATCATGACGCTGAAACAACAACAAAATAATCACTGTGCTTGCTGTAACACAGTAATGTTGTGGCAGTTTTCTCCTAAAAACCCACGACAATTTACCGTGGATAGAATTAATAGAAGTCTAGGTCACACACGTAAAAATGTGATGCTGACCTGTCTTGAGTGTAATCAACGTGCAAGATCTAGTACGAATCATTCTTCACAAAAGTGAAGACGGTGCTAACTTTTATCTTCAGGAATTACTTGTAATTGTTCACGTACAAATCCGCGTTGAGGAGCAGTTGAATCCAGTTTGTAGATTGCAGGTCTACCCGTAGATGTAACCACGCTGAAAAGTTTATGTGTGGTTACACTACAGACTGGGTCAGTCACTCTTTTTACCCCTCCCTCAAGTTCCCCCGGCTCATATAAATATCTGACAGTCACATTACCTAGTACTGGTTGTTTTGAGAAAGAGTCATGTCGTGTACTGGTATGTGTTTCTTCGAGATTGCATTGATGGGCTTCATAGAAATTCCACGAGTAATTTCATTACTTGACGCAGCTATCACACTTGGTAGTCTTGCAACCCATTCACGAGATATCATGTCTTTCTGAACTTTGTTCAATGATGTTTCCTGCGCATATATATATCCAAACAATCGCTCAGCAAGTGTTCGATTAAATTGTTTAACGATTGCCTGATCGTGATGAATTGCGGTGTTTCCTCCTCTGATTTTGACGTTATGTTGTTGCATCAGAGACGTTACTGCACCAAGAAATGTTTTGCCAGGATCAACTTTTAGCAACTGTGGCCATCGCAATGGTCCTCGTCGATAAATTTGTTCAAACGCAGATGCAACTTCAGTTGCTGTCTTTGTTGATAGGGCTTCTGCTTTTTTATATCTACTTGCAACGTCCACGATAGTCAACGCGTATTTGTATGTGAGTGATTGACGTCTACCAGTTTTAAAAGTATCATGTGGTAAAAACAAAACATCTGCCTGATAAACTTTATTGGGAGTGCTGACATCAAAATGTGCATATTGAATTTGTTTAGGTGGTGATAGATAAATTTGCCATATTGACTGTCGTGATAACCAATCTGCAGCAACAGAATGTGCGACACAAGCTACATCAGCAAGTTTACTAATCGCTGCTCTTCCCCTCCAATATCCTCTTGGGCTATAATAAATTGAGTCTATTATTGTAATAATAATCGGCCGACTAATTACCATCCCTTAGCATTAGTTTACCTTTCATCGCAGATGTTATCGAAAAATTCGCAAGCGATTCTTTTGAGAGATTAATTTTTTTTTTACATATTTTAACGTGTGAATCCACTTCACGTCTGCAGTATGTCGTTGTTGTAGATTTTAATTTTTATACGCTACATCACGAACGTGGCACGCTTGATCAATCGCATTTATTGGATACTCTCCAGGCCTTGGTTGATCTTTCTCGTCAAGCCGGATATCGAGTCGGGTTCCAGGACCACAATAATTATATCCAGGAAGATGCTTCTCGACAGGATACTTAGCCCATGGAGCTCCAGGTAATTTTCCCAGTGAAGCAGCAATATCCCGGCGTGTTTAATGTGAGATAAATCCGTATTTTTATGTACCAAATTTCACACACTTGCCTGTAAGTGCACGCGCACTATTCGTCAATCGTTATTGTTTTGAATCTAATGGGACCGGGGCATCGAAACAATATAAATCCATATAATTATTATATATTTCTACAACATGGATATAATTGGTTTCTCAGAGACACGAAAGCATTAGCCAATCAAGCATCATCCGGCGTTACCAAATTCTATCAGAGGAATTACCATAGGTCCATCTGGGTCTGGTAAGGCTCACTTGTTACTTAATCTCGTGATGAAATGGCTTAAGTGATATAAGTTGTATTTGGTTGCACCATCTGCAGATGAGCAGCGATGCTACGACGTACTTAAAGATCTGAATGAAAATGCGAAGTCGATCGACGATGACGGTAATAATATTATTGACTTTATACTGATATTGATGATGCTCCATCTGTGGACAATCTCGATGGAGGCATCAACGATCTTGTTGTATACGATGATGTGATGTTGCACAAACAAACAAATCCAGGTAGAATATTTTCCAGAGGAAGGGATGAAAATACTGATGTTATTTATGTTCCTCAACATTACATGCAAATACCTAAAGTTGTCAGGAATGACTGCAATCTTTTAGTTGTTTTTAACGGAGTTGAAATTCATTCTTTAAATAACTCCCATCATACTTGGTGCTTAGGAGATATTGATTTAGTTAAATTTAAGAATTTGTTTTTACAAGCAAAAAAAAAAAAAATACCATACGGATTTATTATTATATGGTTGCATGATCCTCGGTCGAGGAATCGCGTAGGTTTCGATAAAGATGAGAAACTTACCACCTAACCGCGTCGCCGACCATCACTGAATATCCCGTGTAGGTAAATAACGCTGTAGAGGTCTTGGTTTAGGGTTATGCTTGTATTTTCATTTTCGTAGTAAGCTTTATTTTTTTAAAAGTAAACTTGGTCTGTTCACCCCTTTGTAGGAAGCTTTATTTTCATTAATAAATTTGGTTTGTTCACTCTCTCTGCTGCTGTCCTACTTCCAGAAGAGAACGATTTATATTGGGATTTTGTGGATTTTCTCTCTTCTTCACAAGAATTTGTTCCGGTACCAGCACCTTTACCATCTTCTCCTTCCTTACCGTACGTCGAGGATTTTAAACAGAGACAGAAAGAAGAAGAACAAGCCTTTCTCATTCAACGGCAGCAACGAGAAGAAGAGGCAAGAAGAAAACGACAGGAACAAGAAGAAGCAGAGAAGAAACAAGATATAGGAGAGAAGAAGGACGGTGAAAGTCAAACGGTAACGGTCCTCTTCGACATGTTGGCAGACTTATGGAGTCTGAATCAAATGTATCACACTTCTTTAATACGACCCAAGAGAAAAAGACCTTCCCGAGCCAAACAGTCCAACCCCGTCAACACGCCTTCTACGCCTGAGATACCAACGTTAATGATTTCTGCCAAATTATCGACATGAGCAGGTCTAGAAGTAGCACTTGGTCGTGGCAATGGGAAAGGCAGTTACAGCTCATTACTTCCCGTTCCTGAGTTGTTGTTTTTTTTAAACAATAATGAACAATAAACACCCAAATGGTCCTTTTCATGGCCACCCATCTCTCTCGAAAAGAGACTACTCAATGTTTGAAAAAATCAATTAAAAATCAAAATCCCATTTTTCACCATTATGGACGCGTGTGAGTGCGTGAGTGTATGTCCTTATTATAAAAATCAAATCCAAGAGACACTTAACGTTTTTCTTTCTGATATATTCTCTGGTACAAATTTACAATCCAATTTCACAACACATCACTTTAAAATGTTCATTTGTGTTCTTCTTTGTCTTTTCACTCTCTCCTTTTTTGAATTTCTTCACTCAGTTTTTTCCTCTTCTTCCTCACTTTCTTCTCGTCTTCTTTTCTTCTCTTTCTGAACGTGTCTGGGTTCTTCCTTTTCGGAGGGCATCTCTTCTTCCTGTTCGGAACCCATCTCCTCGTTTTTATGTCGTTTCTTGGGGAAGTCTGAAGACCAATGTCCTTTCCCTTGACAATGATAACAGGTATCTTGATCTTCGTCTCTTTTAATGCCTGTGTTACTTTGACGTTGTGGACATTCAGAAGATCAATGCCCTTTCTTCTGACAGATACAGGAAATATCTTGACTTTTTTCTCATAAGGAGGGGAGTAGTCCGTTGGCTTCTCTGAAGAAAACCTTCGTATGACACCTCGCAAAGTTCTGATCAGATGTTCGATTTGTGTTGGCTCTTCCACCATTTTGGTAGGATTGCGGGTGAAATTAATACTTTGAGAGAAGACACTGGCCCTTCATATAGGGAAGACACTGACCTTACATTGATACATAGGGGACCATGGCGTTTAAAACGTAGTAATTTGACCTCTTGCAATCAAGATGAAACGATCGCATCATTTCGTGAAGAATGGAGACGAAAGTAAGAGACAGAAACGTGACCTATCGCTGTAGTCTTGGCTCAAATTCATGCCAGCTATTTCGAAGATGACACGAGTGAACCAGAATCCAGACACAGAGAGTCTACGTCAAACCAAAGTCCACCACCAGTAACCCCTCAAAACTACTACCACATTCGAGAGACGGATAAAAACGCTCCTATAGAAAATTTAGAACCACAGCCTACACGTACATGGTGAAGTTTAAAGATTTCAAGTCCGACGTACCGTTGGAGAAAGCAAAAGAGTTCATCACCGATTTGTGGGATTCTTTGTTAACCACACTGAGACGACAATGTGACACCAAAGAAGACGATCGCTGGAGACTTTCCATTCATCAGGACAGTCTGAACTCACCTGTTTGGATCGAGTTTATCAGTCCAGCAGAACTGACACCTTCCAAAGTCATCGACAAGATTCAACACGTGCAGCAATCCAACGACAAGTTTCACATCACCGATGGAAAAGCGACACTGTTCATGACCCACGTTTCTCTTCTCAATGAGACCGGACAACGCAGAAAAGTGTTATTGGTGGATGGCCTTCGCAGCATCAAGCGCGGTATTGTTCGAATTAACAACCTTTAAGACCAGATCTGTTTAGCCCGTGCCATCTTGGTGGGACGAACGTATGCTGACATAAACGACACGGCAGAATCGAAAAGAGCCTGGCAAATTATTCAAAATCGGACCGAGCCAAACAGCAAAGAGAAGCAGAACTCATCTTACAGCAAGCAAGCATATCTAAAGACACACCTTGTGGCATTCCTGAAATGCAAAAATTGTAAGACGTCTTAGCTCCACGCTACATCTTGAAAATACACCCTCAAGAAGTGCGCGGACCTCTGTTGTTTCGAGGCAAAAATTTCAAAGACGGAAAATACATTCATGTCTATTATCACGATGAACATTTCAATGCCGTTACTAGTATCACTGCATTCCTGGGATACGGTTATCATTGTGAGAAATGTGAGTATGATTATAATAATCGAGAGCAACACAAGTATTGTAGATCGAAATGTGAGGAATGTTTGGCAACCTAAACCATGTCTTGACGAAGGACAAATACGAATGCATCTTTCAGCTTGTCAGCGCACTTTTGTCAGCCCTTCCTGTTACCAACAACATCTCAAGACGCAAGGTTCGCAGCAGAAAAGTGCTTGTCAGCTCCTGAGATTGTGCCCTACTTGTGGACAAGGCACACGTACCAATAGTGCCAAGGCACATGTATGTTCAGGAAAGAAATGATGTCACATTTGTCACCAAATCGTGTACTTGGAACACAAATGCTACATTCAAAAATACAAACGTCAACAGGAGGAGGAATAAGATAACCAGAAGAAGAAAGGGAATTTGATCTTTTTGTCTCCAGTGTAGCAAGATTCCTGGAGGACGTGAAATAATCTTTCGGGGACCAAACACGCCGGTCGATTTTGTCCAATGGATCTTGGATCCCATCGACGAAACGTGGAGTCAAGAGGATATCGAACGTTATGGAGATTGTCATCGCTATGCCACGGTGACGGCTGACAATTTCTCGGGATACGATGGACAGTTTCTTCTGAAATACTATACGGAACAAGGCACAGAATACCGTAAAGTAACCATGAACAGAGCCAAAATCATCTCCATGCAAGTGGGACAAGTGCAGTTTAAAGATTCGATGAGTTACTTGGTCATGCCATTGAGTCGAAAGTTTAAAACGTTTGGAATGACAGAAATGTCCAAAGGGTATTTTAGGCACTTGTTCAATACCGAAGCTAATTAACACGCCGTTCTGCCCCATTTGTCTGATGCTTACTACTACGACCCCGACTACATACGCACCGAACAACGAGAAGCTTTCTACGCTGGTACCAAAATCACGCCTCGGACCCCTTCGACTTTCAGGAGGAAATGTTAAAGTAATGTCGTTTCGACGTGGACATTTTACGGCGTTGCTGTGGAAAATTTCGATCGATCCTTTGAAAAAAGTCTGCACCATTACCAACGCGTGTTCCTTAGTGTACCGAATGCGATCCATGCCCGAGAAGACTCTGGCTCTCATAGGTCCTCAAACGACCAATTTTGTCAAATGTCAATACTCGGTCAAAGCCCTACGCTGGTTACATTACTTGTGTGACAAGGAAGACAAATGAATCCAACACACCCGAAACGGAGGAGGTGAGAAGACCATCGGAATGTATTCGATGGGTATTTGGGACTTAGAAAACCCTAAGATCGTGTACGAGTTTAACGGTTGATCATTAGACGGATGTCCGATCTGCAACTGTCAACGGGACACCCAAAATCAGTTTTTACAACTTACCATGGAAGACTTGTACAGGGCCACATGTCAGCGGCGCTTAAAGTTAGAACAGCAAGGATACCAAGTAGTGGAAAAATGTGAGGACACGAGTACGATCGCCGTTTGAAAACCGATCCCGAGTTTAAACGCATCGTGGAAAGTTACAAGCTGGTGGACCCTCTGAACCTGCGGGACAGTTTGTATGGAGGACGGACGAATGCCACCTGTTTGCTGTACCACGCGGACGAGGAGAAAGGAGAAGAAATCAGATACTTGGACATGTGTTCGCTGTATCGTTACGTGTGCAAATATTGTCACTTTTCCGCAGGGCACCCACAATTGCTGACGGAACACATTGACCTGGACAACATTCGACAATACGAAGGATTGATTAAATGTAATGTCGTGCCTCCCACGAAGTCGTACCAACCTGTTTTACTACACCATTGCCAAGGAAAACTGATGTTTCCCTTGTTCCGTGCTTGTGCCGAAACGTGCAACCAAGACCATCCTTGTCATCACACCCAGGAAGAACGCGCCTTGACGGGAACGTGGGTTAGCGTGGAATTGTTTAAAACTCTGGATCTTGGATAGCAATTGTTAGAAGTGTATGAAATTTACCACTTTCCAAGACAGAAAAATACCACAAGAGCGACAAGACTCAGAAAGGCATTTTTGCAGACTGCGTGGATGCCTTTTGGAAACTGAAACAAGAAGCCAGTGGCTATCCTTCCAGGTGCCACACTCCCGAAGCCCAAAGGAAATTCAAAGGGAAATACTTTGAGCAGGAAGGTATCTCTTTAGATCACATCGAGAAAAACAAAGGTCGACGATCGTTTGCCAAAGTGATGTTGAATTGCTTGTGGGGCAAAATGGCAAAACGTCCGTGTTTACCCAAGATGGAGTATTTGACAGAACCTTCCCGCTACTTCCAGATGATGCACGCAAAACCAAATACTTGAAACAACGTGGTCGTCCTTCGTGAAGACTTGTTCCTGGTCAATGACAAAGAAGAACTGGAGTTTGATGAAGCCGACGAATTTGGAAATGTCATCATTGCGGATTACGTGACAGCCCATGCTCGTTTAAAATTGTACGAAGCTCTACACCAGTTAGGAGATCGTGTGCTGTATTTTGACACGGACTGTTGCATCTACATCGATCGACTGGGTCATCGACACCCTATCATCGAAGGAAACCGTTTAGGAGCCTGGACGTACGAACACCCGGACGACAAAATTCTATGTTTTGCTAGTGGCGGTCCTAAAACTTACGGCTATGAATATCGGCACCACCAAGGAGAAGTGCACACTGAGTGTAAAGTGAAAGGATTGACTCTCAATTATTGCACCAGTCAAGTGGTGAACTTTGGGGTATTGAAACAAGCCTTGCGGTTTGGAGAGGATCAAAATTTTAATGTGACCACCTACCAACCTCACAAGATTGTACGTTTAACCACACACCAAATCGTCAGTCGGACTTTGGAAACAGTGCATGAAATCGTGTATCAGATTCGAATTCGGCCTCGGAACCACTTCACTTTACCTTACGGACACGTCGATATTGGTCAGCATATAAAAAGGAAAAACGTCAATGACCTATAGTTTATTCCTACTACCATTGCCAAGTGATAAAGATGAATCCTAACAAACAGACACCATTCAAGTTCGGTGATTCTAAAGTGGAGTGCGATGCTTGCCTTGCGATGCCGTACGCTGTGACCTTAGCGATTCGGTACCACATCATGGGAACTTTGCTATGATTACTATTAATACAATACCTAAAATGGAAAGTCATTCTGTGCGTGTCAAACCTGATGGATGCGGAAGCAATGCCACTCGTTATCGTGGATTCTTTGCTTGTTTTTATGGTCAATGTCAACCTCGACGTAAAACCATGCATCTACCAGCCTAAGGATGTCATCCATGCCTGAGCAAATGAATTCGGGTTTCACCGTACCCTCATCGAAATGAGCCCGGAAAGAAGAATATTCGTTCCCTGTGCGTTTGTCTGAATACTGTGACTTTAAAAGTAGTTTCCAAACCTTCCAAGGAAAGTGGCCTAAATATATGGAAGGACCTACCCCCGAAGAGTTAGCCAGATCTCGATCTATTTACTTTGGCGAAGGTGATGAAGTCAAGTGCTTCAGTTGCGGTGTGTCACTTCACGAGTGGGAGCAGAAAGATTCCGCTTACCTGGAACATTCTTGATGGTCCCCGCACTGTCACTACCTACCTTGGGTAGGACGACCTCAGTAATCTCTAGATGGATACTTTGCAAGAAAACATATGTGGTTTGCCTATAGAGTGGAGAGAACGCATTTACCTAGAGTTTGTCAAAATACAAATCAAACGGAAAGAACAATTGCATCTGTTACGTCAACAATGTTTTAAACACTGGTACCTGTATTCTATAAGAGGACTGATTACTTTGAAAGCGTTCCAATGGTCAGACTTTGATCAACTACTCACGGGTCAGAAGTCTTTTTTTGCTACTGATTCTGCTTACAAAGTGTCCATACTACAACGAATTCCAGAGGATGACTTAGAGAATTACAAAAATCTTGGACACTATAAAGTTTTGTCTGTAGAGGAAAATTCTGTGCGGTGTGTGGTGTGTGAACTAGTGACTAAAGTATTTGGATACGTCGACGGAGTACGATCAGTTCTGTGCAAAAAGTACACTTATTACCTCCGACAAAAGGAGGTATAAAAACTTGCTGAAATGCCACGACCTTTATAATTAGTGATACAACAATTGCCGTGGAAGAAAATCAACGACAGTATTCACACTGTGGCAGATTACCAACACTTGGTACGAGAACTGCATCCAGTGAATTTGGGTCGTCGTGTGGTGTGTGTCTTAGTGACTAAATTTCTAGGATTTCTTTTACCAGTCGATTCCTTGCGGGCTCGGTACGATCTGTACCTCACAGTACCACCAAAAACGTGAGGGTGATACCTTTAAATGTACACGAGAGACTCATTGTGTTAAAAGCCTTGCGCTTTCTTCTCGTCAACATTTAGTCACCGAAGATGTTTACGAAGATGTGTGTAGCTTGTTACTTTTACCCTCACTGGCAAGATGTACATGACTGGAAAAGTTCTGGTTTCGAGGCTTGGACAAAAGAAGCGGCAAACTATGCCCAAGATCTGTGATCATAAATTCAAACGTTCAGTGAAAAAAGTAACTTTTAAACCTGTGTTAGCCACAGTGTCAGAAGAAGACCACCTCGACACCGAGGAAAACCACTCCATTCAGGACAGGACCATCACAGACATGGACATACTCGAAAGGCCATTCCGGGATGACCCCTGTGTGATTGTGCCAAGTGTAGAGCCTCTAAGAACATTATACAGTGTCCCTAGGACACCACACTTTCGTCACCAAAAATGTTGTACAGTAACTTATTTATATTCCACTTTGATCGTTTTGATGTGTATTTTATCGATGTACTTAACCATATGGCTTTTATGTATTTTTGTCTTTCGTGTTCAATTTATGAAACGTTTTGAAATAAACGTGTCCTGAAAAAAAGTATAAAAACTCTTGTCTTGTCCGTCTTCGTTTCAAAAGTGACATTCCCTTCACTATGGCTACCTCTGCTATCTCTGCTCCCTCTTCCACCACTTTCAAAGTCCTCGACGAAAACTTAGATCGTGCTAGTTGGGAGGCCTTGTATCTTCGTCATCCCTTTAACATGTTTATTGCTGGACCGACCGGTTCAGGCAAAACCTAATTTGCCAAACTTTTGATCGAACATAATCGTCATTTGATCGATCGTCCACCTCAACGTATCGTGTGGTGTTACAAAGAGTGGCAATCGGCGTACTCCTTGGCTGACTCTTGCGTACGACGATTCGACTCTAACCCATCACGCCTATTTACCCCCGATTATTTGAGATTTCGTACCCATCTGTTTCACCGCTGGTGCCAAGACGGAGGGCCTATTGTGTACATATCCCCGTCGACTTAAAAAATATCTATAAAAACCTCGGACACTTTTGTTCTGTCTTACACATAGTCAACATGACGTCCCTTCAGTCTCATCTTCCCATCAAACTGATTCGTGCCTTGTACGGCATCAGTCGCGAAAAAAATCCACACATACGTGCTCGTGTCTTAGAAGCCAGTCTCAGAGAAGTCTTACGATGGTTTACGGTGACAGCACGTCAATTACTGCAAGGCATCATTAACATTCGACATCAAACCAAACGCTTTTTTGAGAGAAACAATGTAGCCTTGACGCAACTGGCCGATCCTCGCATCGACACTCAAATCATAAAGCAAATCATTTTGAAACCTGGAGGTAGCGGTTCTCTAGGAAGTGTCATCATTCGCTCCCTCTTAAAATGGGATTACAATGCCTCAGAGTCATTCCCAAGACAAAAGCTACTCACCGACCCAAACGTAGCAGAAGAAAAAGAGTAGTGGTGTCAAGACCAGGTCACAGCCCCAGAAAAAGAACAGTCCCCAGAAAAGACCCCAGAAATTAGCTTCTATCCGCAAGAGAGGTTCTTCGGCCAGGGCGCAACCTTACGTCCTCAAGCCAAGACCTGCAGCTACGGTGACCGCGTATCCAGTAGCCGCAGGTTCTTCCACTTCCTCGTTGCTAGTGATGCCAGCCAAACCCAATTTGACACCTGTTCTTCCCCATTTGATGAAAAAATGGAAACCCGTGTCTCCAGGAACTTCTCCTCAAGCGGTGACACCCTCCACCTCTTTAGCCGCACTGGCAGATGCTAACAAAGTACCCTTCCCCAAAATCAAAGTCCAAGAGAAATCGGGCATGTTATAGAGTTTACTAGATTTAGCCAAGCAAAAACTTAAGCTATGGGGGCTTTTGATTTCACTCCAGACGAAGTCAGCAGCGAGTGACATTTCCACCCTATAAAATCTTGTCAGCTTCGTGTGGAACTTCAGTTTACTACAGCTCTATCCGAGACGGTGAGCGTCATCTTGTATGCCGAATTGGACAATACGGTAGAAATGAACAGTTTGAGAGAAGTCATTCTAGAATATTAGAAGGTATGGAAGACTCTTATCCCTCTTTGAATGGTGGAGATTCTTTGGAAATGGAATGGGAGGATATCTGGGAAGCAGAACACAAAGACAAAGGCGAAGAGGTAATGGTCATGTCCAGATGACCAGAACAAGAACAACACTTAGTCTCCTGTTTTGCTAAACACCTGGCGGAAACCATTACTGAGTTGACCAAGAAAGATTGCTATGGATGTCAAAATGATCGTCCCAGTCAAATTCAACACGATAAATGCCTAATGAAGAGTGAAGAAGAAAAGTTGGACGAGTATCTGGATGACGCTTGAGGTCTCATCTCGGAAGAAGCAGTGTTGCATGAGTGGCATAAAGACTTGCGTGATCATTCGTCCCCTCCATTGCCTGTTCTAGAGATCCATCGCATCGAATCTCTCTTGGCCCAGAGTACGGAGACGAAGCGTAGAGTCGTTTACTTGAGAGAAATTTTCAAGAAAAAGGTCAGGACTGAATTGATGACTTACAATTGCCTCAGAAAGAAGAAGAAGAAGAAAAAAATAAATGCGTAGCTGTGAACTTTATTACCTTTTGAAAAACAGTTCGGACACCGCTTCTTGGAATCCTGTCGTGTGTGCTAAAGATGAACTTCCTCATCGCAAACCTCAAAGCCATCAAGCTGATGTCATCAACACGGACGACAGTCACCCTCCAGGAACCCACTGGGTAGCCGTCTACTTCTCTCAAGAGGATTGTGTGGATTATTTTGATTCGTATGAATTCTCCCCTTTGGAAGATGACATCATTGACTTTATTAGAAGAAATGCCCAGACGACACGATTCAATAATGTGAAATTACAAGGCACAGATTCCATGGTGTGTGGACAATATTGTCTGTATTTTCTTCATCAACGCAATCTTGGATATCCCTTAGAACATTTAGTGACTTATTTTGATCGTCACTCTTCTAGAAACGATGAAAAAGTAGATCGATGGTTTTGTGACCATTAAGGATATCTCTTGTCTTTAGCTAGGAAACGTAGTGTACATCAATGGCTAAATGACCTCCATAAGTAGAAGTCTAAATTGACTTCACAACGTTGTCAACCTTGTCAAAAAGGTGTTATTTGAGAAAATGTGTTGATGTTATGTGTTGGTTATTTTTTGGTTGAATAAAAATGTTATCTTTTGAAAAAAGTGTATGTGGTTTGTTGGAGACAGAGATACCTCTGTGGTTGTGTTTATTCAAATCGCAATCGCGTTTAATGTGCGGGAAGAAAAATTACCAGACGAATGCTAACAGCGAAATATTACTATCGTACGATCGCGACAATTACAGCTACTCAATGCAGTGATCGCTAGCGTGGATAGTAGATCAGAGGATGCCTCTGTAAATCCACTCGCGGATCCGAAATAAAAGATAACGGATCCACGATGGAAAATTTTTAAGATCCTGATCCGGCTATATTTTATCCAGATCCGCTAGTGGATTCACAGTGAGCAAGATTACTGTGAGACTGCCTGCAGTCTAAGGGTGATCTCAGATATACCAATCAAATTTAACCGCTCCGGTGGCCTGGTGGTTAGAGCGTCCGCCTCGGATGCGGGAGGTCGTGGGTTCGATCCCCGGTCGAGTCATACCAAAGACTTACAAAAATGGTACTAACAGCTGCCTCGCTTGGCGCTCAGCATTAAGACGTTAGTGTTAGGACTGGTCGGCCTGGTGTCAGGATAATGTGACTGGGTGGGACATCATGCTACATGTCTGCAGCATGATGCCCCAGTGCTAGACATCACTATAAACTGCCACACTGCAGACATCGTAGCGATATGACTGAAAAATTGTTAAAGCTACGTTAAAAATCATAATCACATCACATCGCCAATCAAATTTATCGGCAATATTTCTCAACTCATATCTAACGTATTTGCATGCTGGTCGGTCAGTGTGTATCTCATTCGTGAAAAAATTGGGTAGTTGCACCGCAAATACACCGGTTGATTCTGGACTGACACGATCAAGTCGCCCGGAGACATATTCGGGTAAACAATGTAGAGTATGTATCCGCGTTGCGCTTGAGATCCAGATTTGTAGCCACAATCAACAACGTCACAAATTTGTCCCGCAACACCGGATGATAAAGGGAAACCAACATCCAGACGACTTAATCGGTCTACAATACTGGAAATTCATTTGCCATCAAAATTTGAGCGAGATTGTATTAGCTTGGTTCTGTGGGTGAAAAACGTCGTCCATACTGGTACTTACAAATGGGAAGATATGGTGCTTCGCCAGATGGAAGACCGTTCATTGATAACGCTGATACTCTACGGGGGCAAGTATCAACTGGTCGTAACCATCCTAGCACGTTTCTGATCGACGACATAATCGGATGATGATGTCATAATCGCGGCGGAACACAACCTTGGTTCGTGGACCGAAATTGCAATCTCAGAATGTGGTCGATCCGGTAACAGATCGCTCATGAGCACCCCTCTGAAGTTTTTTTTTAATCGCACGACCGCGTGTTTCTGCAATAATATCAAAGTTGGACATCGGTGAGCTTGCTGGCGAGCTATCCTGATGATTCAAACCCGTACTAGTCTGAGGCTGGATCCAATTTTGATGTTAATCGCAGACCTTTTAATTTTTAAATACCCTATTAGATAGCTTGTTTTCAATGAGATTCCGGCTGCGGTTCCAACCTCCCAGACCTTAACTGGATTGCATACGCAGTTAGCACTAATTTAACTACGGTGTGTTTAGTCTTAGCATCATTGACGTGAACTAGTTGACGTTCCGTATGAAGACTGTAACCTGGTACACAAGCAAGATTGACGTCATTTATTCCATGTACATGTCCAGTTTCTTATGTTGCGTGGCGGTCTCTAGTCTACCGCCAAAGATCCGAACAAAGTTTCCAGAGTTGTGAATTTTCCAACTATATATTAGTTTGTTATTTTTCGTATGCTTTGCGTACTTGCATTTTCCGAATGTTTGCCGAATCGTTTTGGCTTACAGAAGCCTTTGATTTTTGCGATCTCAACTTGAAGAAAAAAGAGCTCTCAGCGTATGTTGTGATCAGATTAGATAAATAAATCACGCAAAAAGTGGCCATTAGCCACGGAAACAACCACTAAAATCGAGCAAAAAGTGAGACACTAGCCACGGAAACAACGACTAAAATCTCGCAAAAAGTGAGTCACTAGCTACGGAAACAACGACTAAAATGACGCAAAGAAGTGAGTCACCAGCAGCCTTTTACTCTATTACTAACACAGACTTACTCAGGGCTCTCAAGAGAATTTCAGAATGAGAAGAAATCTTGTATTCTTCACTCCTGTTACTTTCCGTTACACCAAACCACATGCTTGTCTTGAGAATTATCAATATATCTAATGTATGAGGCGCAAGCCGACAATTTCAACTACAAAGTTCTCACTGGACCAACTTTTGTCCGCTACGACGCCACATACTAATGCGATAAATTAAGCCTTCTTAAATTTTGTGCTTTTATGCATTTATGTATTTATTTATATATTGACTTACTTTAAAATTCATTTTAATTCACATTCATGATGTAACAGATAATGTTTATAGTAGATGGTTTGATTGATGGATTCGTTGATGTGCATGGGTACAGTATGTAAGATTCAGATTGATGGATTGATTTGATGTGCATGGGGACAGTATGTCAGATTCATATTGATGGATTTATTTGATGTTCATCGGTACAGTATGTAAAATTCATATTGATGGATTGATTTGATGTGCATGGGTAAAGTATGTAAGATTCATATTGATGGATTGATTTGATGTGCATAGGTACAGTATGTGAGATTCATATTGATGGATTGACTGATGTGCATGGGTACAGTATGTAAGATTCATATTAATGGATTGATTTGATGTTCATGGGTACAGTTTGTAAGATTCATATTGACGTATTGATTTGATGTGCATGGGTACGGTACGTAATATTCAGATTGATGGATTGATTTGCATGGGTACAGTATCTAAGATTCATATTGATGTATTGATTTGATGTGCATGGGTACGGTAATATTCAGATTAGTAGTAATAGGGGGCGATAGACTGACAATGGGAAAATACATTACAGACCCCCCTGGGCCTGTTTACGGACATGATTTATACGGACAAAATATCACCCTGGGCCTGTTTACGGACAATGGGAATTTTTTATTGGGACAACAGGAATGGAACAGGTGGGGTGACGTCACGGTACTGGACACTTGCAACAATGTAGCAAGTACCGTGACGTCATGCCACCTGTTTCATTTCTATACAAAGTTTTATGCATTCGCGTTCGTGTCAGTGGATAGTATAGTATGTTTTATGCATTCGCGTTCGTGTCACCTGTTTCATTTCTATACAAAGTTTTATGCATTCGCGTTCGTGTACAACTGACTAAAAAAATTTTAGGTAAGAGAATAATGTTTTGGGTAGTTAAGTATAAATTACACAACAACTAAAAATTTTTTTTAGGCAAGAAAGAATAAATCTTTTCGAGGCAGTGGAGTGGCCCTGAAAAGGGTCTTTGTCGCGAATGCATAAAATACACCATACCTGCTATCCACACAAACCAACGCGAATGCATAAAACACACACACACTATACTATCCACACAAACGAAGGAGGAAAAGAAAACACATCATACCTACTATCCACACAAACGAACGCGAATGGATATAACAAACACTATACTATCCACACAAACGGGAAGAGGGGAAAAACACACCATATCAGCAATCCACACAAACGGACGCGAATGCATAAAACACACCATATATACTATCCAGACAAACGAAAGCGAACGCATAAAATACACACTATACTATCCACACAAACGAAGGAAGAGAAGAAAACACACCATACCTACTATCCACACAAACGGACGCGAATGAATATAACAAACATTATACTATCCACACAAACGGGAAGAGAGGAAACACACACCGTATCTACTATCCATACAAACGGACGCGAACGCATAAAACACACCATACTTACTATCCACACAAACGTACGGGAACGCATAAAACACACCACATATACTATTCACACAAACGAACGCGAATGCATATAACAAACACTATACTATCCACACAAACGAAGGAAGAGAAGAAAAACATCCATATCTACTATCAACACAAACGTACGCGAACGCACACAAACACACATTCTACTATCCACACAGAAGGGAAGAGATGATAAACACACCATATCTACTATCCACACAAACGTACGCGAACGCACACAAACACACACTCTACTATCCACACAAAGATACGCGAACGGATATAAACACACACTATACTATCCACACAAACGTACGCGAACGCACACAAACACACATTCTACTATCCACACAGAAAGGAAGAGAAGAAAAAACACACCATATCTACTATCCTCACAAAAGTACGCGAACTCAAACACACACACACACACACACACACACACACACACACACGCACGCACACACACACACACATACACCACAATAAAGGAGTGAGAGTTTATAGTCACACTACTCTACATTCACACAAAATGGCAATTGAATTAATAACTTTTTTCTAGATTATTGGGGAAAGCCCTGAAAAGGGCTGTTTTTGTTGACGGGGAGTGATGGCAATCTTTTTTACTAAGATTGCGTCCCCGTCTGGCGGCAGGCTTTCCTATACGATACGGCCTACTTCTGCGGAAAGAGAAGGAGAACTCCGTGGTGTCCACAGGACAGTCAACAAAACCTCTGTCTGGTTCTTGCTGCTGCTCTTGCTGTTGTTCTCTCTGCTTCTGAAGTCTGTACTTCTCTGTCTATTCTTCTTGTTCTTTCTTGATTTCTTCTCTGAAGACCTCTTCTACCAGGCCTTGGGCTATTGATAACATCATGACATTCTCTATCTCTTCAGGCTTCGGTATCAGGTTTAGCCTGACACGATGTAAATTGACGTAAGCTTCGTTCAGCTTGGCTAGTCTGGAAGGCATGTTCATAGGTTGACGAGTCAACTGTGGATGGCCAGACTGGAGACCAACCTTCTTTATACGGTTCAAACGCGGACGCGATAGAAAACATCCCTATTCGGTTTTAATGTCGAAACGTTATGATAGCGAATGTCATGGTGAGGGATAGAGAGAAGTCAAAGAGCATATATTCACAATACTTTCTGAAAAAAAACGACAGACACATTTTTTCAAAACACAACATTTTTTATTCAAAAAACAACTAACCACTAACAAGTAACAATTATATCAAACAAACATTTTTTGACAACGTTGACAAGGTTGTGAAATTATGTGAGATTTCGACTGATGGAAGTCATGAGGTCATTGATGTACACTACGTTTCCTAGCTGAAGACAAGATATAACCATAATGGTCACAAAACCATCGATCTACATTTTCATCGTTTCTAGAAGAGTGACGATCAAAATAAGTCACTAAATGTTCTAAGGGATATCCAAGATTGCGTTGATGAAGAAAATACAGACAATATTGTCCACACACCATGGAATCTGTGCCTTGTAATTTCACATTATTGAATCGTGTCGTCTGGGCATTTCTTCTAATAAAGTCAATGATGTCATCTTCCAAAGGGGAGAATTCATACGAATCAAAATAATCCACACAATCCTCTTGAGAGAAGTAGACGGCTACCCAGTGGGTTCCTGGAGGGTGACTGTCGTCCGTGTTGATGACATCAGCTTGATGGCTTTGAGGTTTGCGATGAGGTAGTTTATCTTTAGCACACACGACAGGATTCCAAGAAGCAGTGTACGAACTGTTGTTCAAAAGGTAATAAAGTTCCCAGGTACCCATTTTTGTTTTCTTGTTGTTTTTTTCACAGGTAATGATAAGTCATCAATTCAATTCTGACTTTTTGTTTAAAAACTCTGTCAACTAACCGTTTCTTTGTTTCTTCTCCTCACTCTGGGTTAAGAGAGCTTCGATGCGATAGATCTCTAGAGCAGGCAATGGAGGGCAGGAATGATCACGCAAGACTTTTTACCACTCATGCAACACTGCTTCTTCCGAGATGAGACTCCAAGAGTCGTCCAGATACTCGTCCAATTTTTCTTCTTGACTCATCATCAGACATTTATCGTGTTGAATTTGACTGGGATGATCGTTTTGACCATAGCAATCTTTCTTGGTCAATTCCGTAATTTTATCCGCCAGGTGTTTAGCAAAACAGGAGAATAAGTGTTGTTCTTGTTCTGTCCATCTGGACGTGACCACCTTCTCCTCTTCGTCTTTATCTTGGGGGTCTGCTTTCACGGTATCCTCCCATTCCATTTCCGAAGATTCTCTACTGTTCAAAGAGGGATAAGAGTCTTCCATAGCTTCTAATAGTCAAAATGACTTCTCTCAAACTGTTGATTTTTATGGTATTATTGAATTCGGCACACAGGATGACGTTCACGGTCTCGGTGAGAGCTTCTGCAAACTTAAGTTCCACACGCAGTTGACCGGATTTTATACGGTGGAAATGTCCCTCGTCGCTGCCTTGGTCTGGAGTGAAATCAAAGGCCCACAAAGTGTAACCTCCTACATAATCTTCGTACGAAATACTGTGGATGGTGTTGGTTCCTAGCTGTCCGGTAGCTTCGTACAGGGACAAGTACGATCTCAAGTAATTCTTCTGGGCAAAGTTAGGTTCGAAGGGTCTGGTACACAAAGTCTTGCCATCGCGACTGACTTCGATCTTGGACACTTTGTAGTGCTTAAACTGGAAAGGATTTTGATCGTGGGCTCCGTTGAGGGCTGCGCTGCTGACGATACCAACGATTAAACGTTTGGGTAACTGTCCTTGGAACAGATGATCTTCGATCTTGGATCGGAGTTCAGCAGCAGTGGTGAAAGTTTTCACTTCTGCGCGTCGTATCGGATACTTGGCGGTCGTTCTACTCAATGTTTGACTGATGTCGTTTCCCGCTTTAGGTAACACTTCTACGCGGCGCACGTAACTGGCTTCTTGAATGATGGTTTTGTACTCGTTGGCATGAGCCATCAAATGGAAAGCTACACTGTTGCGATTGAGTCTCAGATGAATATCCAGTCCGTTCAGCAAATACTTTTCTTGCAACCACATGTCCAAATGCAAACGATCCATCAGTTCGAAACTACGACCTTGCAGGATTTTCTTTCGACGCTCGTTAAAGCCCACATTGTGAGGATCGTCGTCTGCTGTCAGGGCTGTGTCGTTAAACTTGTTATCACCTGCGGTGTCAGGTTTCCAAACCACGCAAACATCCAGATGATTGTTCTTGGCCTCTTTTCCGTACGTCAAGATATTTTCCAGGTACGCTCGGTAAGGGTAAGTATCCATGCCACTGCTGACCAGTTTGTTATTTAAGTACAAATCCACTTCGCTGAACAAGGAATGCATGAAATTGTTGACGGGAGCTACTCTAGCATCGTCTCCCGGATTGGTGTTGTCGGTTTTGATCACTTTCAGTTTCAGGTACAAGTAACTGCTATTCAGATCGAGATAATCGTCGGGCTGTCCTTTGATTTGAAACTCTTTGAACTGAATCCTTCAAAGAGGAGACGGGATGAAATTCGACCCATTGGGATTCTCGCATTGTCATCATGGTGGGTGGCATGGCAAACAGATCCAGTTCCGACTTGGAGCAGGCGCAAGAGTCTCGTTGCATCATTTTCTCTCTGTAATTTTTTTTAATAATCAAAAATGTCTTAGTCTCGGACGGTTTTTCTTTTCTTAGTCTTTCTAGCTCTGGGAGTGTGAAGTCATTTCAAGGGGTGTCCTCCTGGTCATTTTCTGCCTTGTTGTTGCTGTGTAGTCAGGGAAGCAGGAATGGCTGACTCGGCAGCGTCCAGAGGAATTATAGGAGTTTCTCGTTGGCCTAAACTGTCTTTGCCTGTTTTAAGCAAGACATTTTTTCCTGCTCTCAAGAAAGCTTCTTTGGGGTTTTGTTTGTCAATGATGACATTTTGAAGAAATTCTTTGCCGTGGGTCAACGCGGCATCTTTCAAGGCGTGCAATCCCCGTGTCACCATCGGTTTTCAAACGGGAACCACTGTACGAAAGGCTGATTTTAGCATACCTCCTAAACCATGACCTCGTTGTCGAGAGACTCCTTGGTACACAGGATACATGACTGACAAGGGGTTAGAGTAATCGTTTTCGAAAATGGAGTTTCACTGTGACTTTCCCTTTGGTAAATGGAATATTTTGTCCCAGATCTCCTTTTATAGCAATGTTGACAGTGTCGAAATATGACTTACTGAAGGGCAAATAGTGAGGATGTACAAATTCGAGGTGAACGTGATAGGTGTTTCCACCTTCCTCGTCAGCGTTCGTGGCAGAATCTACTTTGAGAGGAATGACACGCAGTAACGGTACGGAGGTGTGTCCCACCACTTTGTACTCCACCACATAATAATACACAAAAATCAAATTCAGTCCTTGGTTCATTTCTACAGGGAATTTGAAATATTTCGCAAAATCCAAGTTGACAGTAATTGCTGATATGTCGTTTTTCATCTTGATCAGCTTGGTGTCTCCACCCAAAATATCATACAATTCATAACAAAATGTAATGGCCAATACTTTGACCTCTGAAAATTTGATGAGTAGGCGAAGGGCTATTTTGTGGTACTCGAGGGTGATACTCTTTCTGGTTAACTCTAAGGCTTTGGCACACATGGCATTGAATTTGGTAGAAAGCGTGTTCACCAAATGTTGTCCGCTAAAATAATAACCTGCAGGAATGGTCAACATATAGGTGAATCGTTCAGTTTTTAGGTCTTGTGTTTTCATAGAGTCACTTGCAGTGGTGCGTTCATCCAAGTTTTGTTGCACTTGCTCGTCATGAACTTCCAGCGTAAAAGTGTTTTGATTAGATAGGATATTTAGGATTTGCGTAGGGTGAATCATTTCCACTAAAGCCACTTCCCAATGGGCTTCGTGATCCAATTGAATGGCCTGAGGTAATTTGGCTGTGTAACAGCACAAGGTGTTATTGGGAAACACCTCCATGGAACTGTCACTGGGTAACGTTAAGTAAAATTGGGTATTCATAATTCCAGAGTTCTAGTGTCCGAGGAGTCGCTGGAAGCCAGAGGAGTGTCTAAAAGAGGATTGTTATGGTGACTGTTGGAAGGGAGACTGACGTTGGACGCTAGGCTCCCGTTGTTGTTCCCGTTAGAGGAATATTTCAAGGACGGATTGGGAAGAAGGTAACCGATGCAACTGCTGAGTAAAATGGTCCACAATTGATTATCTCCTTGTTGCAAACTCAAATTGGCAATGGCAGCACCGATGACACAATACACCACAAAGATTTGGCAGAAAAAGATGACTTGCGTTTTAGGCACACGTTCTCCACACCACACCCACAAGGGTTGTTTTCGTAGATCTTGCAGAGAAGAACTGGGCGAAGGAGTGCTCACTGCGGTAGCTGAGGCTGTGTTAAAGGGCATGATGGTCACTTCTTTTTATAGTCGATGATTTGCGAAGCGTCGATCCAAGAGTGAAAACTGGGAGGATATCCTTTCCAACGTACTTTGACTTCTTTGACACGTTATTTCTCAACTTTACGAGTTCTTTGATCAAGAATGCTTTCGATGTCGTACACTTCGTCTTCTTTTTTGATCACACGTTGTAATTCAGGCAAGTAAAACGTTCCTTTTAACACTTCTCCGTTTATGCCTTCCAATTTATAGACGGGAGGATGACGGCCACGCACACGTTCAGTGACACGAAACAATTCGGTGGCCCAGTTGGGTAAGTAACCTTTGTCGAAAGTGCGTTTGGTTTTGCCAATGCGCACCCAATCTCCTGCTGCCAACACTCCAGCTTTCCTTGGGACAGTCACCTTTGGGGACGTACCAAACAGACGCTCGAAGACAGTCACTTCGTTGTCGGAAGTCACTTCTTGGGGAGCACGTCCGATGCTTCGATGGTAAGATTGGTTGTACGCTTGGACAAAGTACGGTAAGACGTCGATGTACTTGAGAGTGTGTTGATGAGTAAAATATTTCCACATGCGTTCTTTCAAGGTGCGTTGAAAACGTTCCACGATGCTGGCTTTGGTTTCGGGATTCTCGGTGGTGAAAAAATGAATGTCACGTTTCTTCAATTCTTTTTGGAAAGGTTGGTTCAGAAATTCGGTGCCTTTGTCGGTTTGCCATCGAAGAGGGTGACGACCGCTTTGTTTCAACACCATTTTGAGGGCTCGCACTAACTCACTGCTCGATTTGGAATTCAATGGCACTACCCAAGCAAATTTGGAAAAGACGTCGATGACACAAAAAACAAATATTTGTAGCCGCAATCGTAGGTGGCTAAATGAGAGACATCGGCTAAATCATCTTGCCATTGATTATCGATACCCTCAACTCGTGTGCGACTTCTGGAAAATTTTTGTCGAATGGGTTGTGTAAGGTGTACGTGGCATGTTCTTGTAACCATCGTTGCACATGTGGTTAACAGATACTATTCAGTCGAGTTTTGGCAGCACGATACAATTTCTGAACTCCTCCGTAACCTGTGGGATGGGCTAGATCGTAGTAAATGCTGGCTAACACCTTCTCCATTTTTTTAATAAGTGATCCACTGTTCACTGATGCTACCCTGAATGGGACGAGGGGGTGGTTTAGAAACGGTTTTACGTGTCCGATGTGCCACGAATGTAGAAGTTGAAGGTAGTGGTGGTGGTAATGGGATGGCTTTGGTCTTCTTTTCTTTTTTCACTTCTGGTTTCCCTTCTTTCTTTTTCACTTCTGTCGAAGGATGAGTGGACATCATCTTTTTAACCCAAGCTTTAAGTTCTCGTTGGGGTATAGGGGAAGGGGTCAACAAAGACCCTGAAATCTTACTAGGAATGGGAGCTGCTGACGGTGTTTCAAAGACTTCTCGTGCCTCTTCTTCCTCAAGCATCCGTGGGGTTGTGTCTGTGCTGATCGCTGGAGGTGGTGGTGATGGACTTTTCATCAGAGTCTTAAAATCTTTCAGAGTGGGTAGTGCTGTTTCGTCTGAAGCTTTCTGGTGAAAGAGTTGCAGTCATTGCAACAATTGACCGTACCGTTGCGATTTTTCCGTTTCTGACAAATCGCTGTGATCCATCAACGATTGCAATTCGTGTTGTAGCTGTGACATCTCGGTCAAATGAGGAGGTAAATGCGGGGTCCGTTTTTCTTTCCAGCGATATTATTCCATCCATCGTTTGTAAGGGACTAAAGTCAGTTTTCGTCCTTCTATCGGAGTTTAAGGGTCACGTCTAAGATTGTTTGACTCCAGAGTCCTCCTTTTATCTTCTTGGACCTTTTTATCTTCATCCCAGGATGTTTCCTATCGTTCCAAATACTCCTTTCAGCAAGGATCCTCCTACTGTTCTCATTACTCCTTTCAGCAACATGGGCAAAAAGGGCAAAATTCCTCGCGTTGCACCAACATCTTTTTCTTTTGACCAATGGGTATTTTCTTTTGGACCATTTGGCGAAGAACGTGTCCATGTTTGGCTAAGCATTCTTTCTGGTGTTTAGACAAAGGTATTGTGCCTTTCAAGACATTCAGACAACATTCGCACACGGTATCGATGGCGTCTTTGGTGGTAGTTTGAATGAGTTGTTTTCGCATGGGTGGAGGAGCTTTGGACAGGACAGACAACATGTCCCAATGTTTGGCTAAACGAGGGGGCAGTCCTTTTTTTTTTTCCTTTTCCTTTTCCTTTTTGAACAGAAGAAGGAACGCGATGGTAACGGTGTGTACTTCTTGGAGGGGATATCTTTTGGGCGCTCAGCAGCACAAAAACACTGATCCCTATTGTTTGCCTCAGGTCTTTTTTATACTGGAATGCGTCGCCACTAATTGTCTTTACGTCGTATCAACTTGATGACAGGTATCACTCGACGTTGAGGAGTTCGCAACGGATTAAATCGGGACAGTTCTTTCTTGGACAAATCCAGTAAACTCTGTAACATGCCCGATCTTTCTTGGACTTTAATTTTGGGGTAGGTACTTTGTGAGCGGCGGCCACTGCCGCTAAAGAGGAAGAGGGTGTCACCGCTGGAGGAGAAGTTTTTGGAGATACTCTCTTGCGAGTAGAAGCTGTTTTCTGTGGACTTTTCTTTTTCTTTTCTGTGTATGTGACCTGGTCTTGACACCGTTGCTCTTTTTCTTTTTCTTCTGGGTACGTCGGGGAGTAGCTTTTTTCTTGGGAACAACTTTGGGAGCATTGGGATCCCATTTTAAGAGGGAACGAATGATGACACCTCCTAGGGAATCGCTACCTCCAGGTTTCAAAATAATTTGCTTTTTAGTTTGTGTGTCGATGCGAGGATCGGCCAGTTGCGTCAAGGAGACTTTATTTCTGACAAAAAAGCTCTTGGTTTGATGTGGAATCTGAATGATGCCTTGCAGTAATTGACGTGCTGTCACCGTAAACCATCGTAAGATTTCTTTGAGACTAGCTTCTAAGACACGAGCACGTATTTGTGGATTTTTCTCGCGACTGATACCGTACAAGGCACGAATCAACTTGATGGGAAGATGAGACTGAAGGGACTTCATGTTGACGATGTGTGAGAGAGAGCCAAACTGACCGAGGTTTTTATAGACTTCTTTTGGTGGTTGTGGTTGTGGTTAAGTCGACGACGGGAACGTGTACACGACAGGCCCTCCGTCTTGGCACCAGTGGTGAAACAGATGGGTACGAAATCGCAAATAATCGGGGGTCGTGGGTTTTAAATCCACGAGTAAATAAGCGTGTGGGATTTGAGTGGCATCGTCGTACGCATTTCTCAGCGAAGACGTTCCTAAATGTTTGGCTAACACTTGCACTTGCGATTTATCTCTAGGGTTTTAAAGAAGTCCACATAATGAGCATTGAGGCTGATGGTGCGATGGGCTTTACTTTGTTGAAACAAATTTTGAGTGATGTAAATGACCCTGGCATTACGATGTCCTAACGTGTCGTCAAAGATGACCAAATGGGTTGACTAGAGTCAGACACGATCCTGTCGTCCTCGCCAGGAATGCCTTCCGCAAAGACGGTGAAATCGCCTTGACTTTCTCGCAGAAGGCTGTACGCCGATTGCAACTCTTTGTAACACCACACGATGCGTTGAGGTGGACGATCGATTAAATGATGTTTATATTCGATCAAACGTATGGCAAATTCGGTTTTGCCTGAACCGCTAGGTCCAGCAATGAGCATGTTAAAGGGATGGCGAAGATACAAGGCCTCCCAACTAGCACGATCTAAGTGTTCGTCGATCATTTTGAAAGTAGAGGAAGAGGGAGCAGAGACAGTAGAGATAGCCATAGTAGTAGTAGTGTAAGGAATGTCACTTTTGACAGGAAGACAGACAAGACAAGAGTTTTTATACTTTTTTCAGGACACTTTTATTGTCATCCTTAATTGTGAACAACACGAAAGACAAAAATACATAAAAGCCAAATGGCTAAGTACATGAATAAAAGACACATCAAAACGATCAAAGTGGAATATAAACAAGTCTCTGTACAACATTTTTGGTGATCAAGAGGTGGTATCGTATGGACAGTGTATAATGTTCTTAGAGTCTCTAAACGTACAATCTTGTGCGGTTCGTGGGTGATCACTTTAAAATTCCATCCTCTCCAGACTGCAGGTCTTCTTTCAAGACACCAAAGTTCACCAGTCGATTGGTGCGATAATTGAGAGTCAATCCTTTCACTTTACACTCCGTTTGTACTTCTCCTTGAGGGTCACGGTATTCGTAGCCGTAATTTTTGTGACCGCCACTTGCAAAACTTAGAATCCTGTCGTCGAGATGCTCGTCCGTCCAGGCTCCTAAACGGTCTCCTTCGATGACAGGGTGAGGTTGACCCAGACGATCGATGTAGATGCAACTGTCCGTGTCAAAATACAGCACACGATCTCCTAACAGTTCTAAAGCTTCGTACAGTTTTAAACTAGCATGGGCTGTCATGTAAGCCGCAATGATGACATTTCCACATTCATCGGCTTCTACAAAGTCCAGTTCTTCTTCGTAATTGACTAAGATCAAATCCTCGCGAACGACGTCCACGTGTTTCATGTATTTGGTTTTGTCGTGAATCATCTGGAAGTAGCGAGATGTTTCTGTCAAATACTCTGTCTTGGGTAAAAATGGTCGTTGTGCCATTTTGCCCCACAAGCAATTTAACATCACTTTGGCAAACGATCACCTTCATTCGTTTTTCTCGATATAGTCTAAAGTGATGCCTTCCTGCTCCCAGTATTTCTCTTTGAATTTCTTTTGGTTTTCGGGAGTGTGGCACCAAGAAGGATAGCCACTGCCTTCTTGTTTCAGTTTCAAAAAGGCATTCACGTAGTCTGCGAAAATGCCTTTTTGAGTCTCGTTGCCCTTGTGGTATTTTTCTATCTTGGGAAAGTGGTAAATTTCGTACACTTCTAACAGTTGGTATCCCAAGTCCAGAGTTTTAAACAATTCCACGCTAACCCACGTTCCCGTCAAGGCGCATTCTTCCTGAGTGTGCTGACAAGGTCGGTCCTGGCTGCACGTTTTTGCACAAGTACGGCACAAGGGAAACATCAATTTTCCTTGGCAATGGTGTGGTAAAACGGTTTGGTACAAGTACGTGGGAGGCAAGACTTTGCACTTGATCAATCCTTCGTATTGTCGAATGTTGTCCACGTCGATGTGTTCCGTCAGCAATTGCAGGTGCCCTGCGGAAAAGTGACAATATTTGCACACGTATGGATCCTTTCTCCTCGTCGGCTTGGTACAACAAACAGGTGGCATTCGTCCGTCCTCCGTAAAAACTGTCCCTTGGGTTCAGTGGTTTCACCAGCTTGTAACTTTCCACGATGCGCTTAAACTCGGGATCGGTTTTCAATCGGTGATCGTACTCGTGTTCCTACATTTCTACCACTTGGTGTCCTTGCTCTTCTAACTTTAGTCGTCGCTGACAAGTGGTCTGATACAAGTCTTCCATGGTTCGTTGTAAAAACTGATTTGTCGTCTTACTTTCAGGGTAACAGATGGGACATCTGTCAAATAAGCACCCGTTAAACTCGTACACGATCTTGGGGTTTTCTAAGTCCCAACCATCCACCGAATACGTTCCGACGGTTTTCTCGCCTCCTCCATTGCGAGCGTGTTATATCCATTTGTCTTCCTTGTCGCAGAAATAATGTAACCAGAGTAGGGCTTTGACCGAGTATTGACGTTTGAGAAAGTTCATCGTTTGAGGACTTATGACAGCCAAGGTGTTTTCAGGCATGAATCGTGGGCGGTACACCAAGGAACACGCTTTGGCAATGGTGGAAGCTTCTTTCAAAGGATCGATCCCTCCGTGTTCCGTGAACAGTTCTCGAAATTTTCCACAGCAACGCTGTAAAATGTCCACGTTGGAACGACAATATTTTAAGATTTCTTCCTGAAGGTCGAAAGTGTCCGAGGCGTGAGTATTGTACCATGCGTAGAAAGCTTCTCGTTGTTCGGTACGCATGTTGTCGGGATCGTAGTAGTGAGCCTCAGGCAAATGGTGTAGAACGGCGTGTTGATTGGCTTCGGTATTGAAAAAGTGTGGAAAATATCCTTTGGCCATTTCTGTCATTCCAAACGTTTTAGGCATGCGACTCAAAGGCATGGCTAAGTAATTCATCGAATCTTTAAACTGCACTTGTCCCACTTGCATGGAAATGATTTTGGCTCCGTTCAAAGTCACTTTAGGACGTTCGGTACTTTGTTCCGCATAGTATCTCAAAAGAAACTCTCCTTCGTATCCCGAGAAATTGTGAGCCATCACCGTAGCATAGCGATGACAATCTCCGTAACGTTCGATGTCCTCTTGACTCCAAGTCTCGTCGATAGGGTCTAAGATCCATTGTGCGAAATCGGCCATTGTGTTCGGTTCCCGAAAGATTTTTTCACGTCCTCCAGGAATCTTGCTACAGTGAGGGCAATGATTAAAGATAGGCTCTTGGATGCACTTCTCGCACGCTCGGTGAGCCACGGAGAAATTAGGAATGTGAATGCCAGTCTCTTGCATGCATTCAAAATCGAAAAAGATGCAATTGCTTTTCTTCTGGGCATTATCTTCTACTTCATGTTTGGATTGGTATTTTTGAATGTAGCATTCGTGTTCCAAGTCCACGATTTGACGACAAATGTGACATCGTTTCTTTCCTGAACAGATGTGTAACTTGACACTATTGGTATGTATGCCTTGTCCACAATTAGGGCACAATCTCAGGAATTGACAAGCACATTTCTGCTGTGAACCTTGCGTCTTTAGATGTTGTGGGTAATAGGCAGGGCTTACAAACGTGCGCTGACAAGCTGGGCAATGCACTCGTGGTTGTCTTTCGTCCAGACAGGGCTTAGAGGCCAAACATCCCTCAAATTTCGATCCACAATGCTTGTGTTGCTCTCGATTGTAATAGCCATAGTGACATTTTTCATAGTAATAACTGTATCCCAGGAATGCAGTGATACTGGTAATGGCATCAAAATGTTCATCGTGATGATGGACGTGAATGTATTTTCCGTCTTTGAAATCTTTGCCTCGAAACAACAGAGGTCCGCGCACTTCTTGAGGGTGTACTTTCAAGGTGTTGTTGTTGTTGTTGTTGTTGTTGTAGGGTTTAACGCCATTTTTCAGCACATGATAGGCTATACACGGCGGCCAGTATTAATGGTAGAGGAAGAACCCGGGAAAACCCCGGGAAGAGCCACCGACCCACGAGAAGCTACTGGCAAGCTTTCTCACATACCTACATTGGCCGAATCCGAGACTCGAACCCACGCAGAAAGAGGTGAGATGGCAGTAATCCGTAACGGATAGCACTTTAGACCACTCGGCCACTCGGGGCCCCCTTTCAAGTTGTTGCGTGGAGTCAAGACGTCTTGCAATTTTTGCATTTCAGGAATGCTACAAGTGGTGTCTTTGAATATCCCTGTTTGCTGTAACTGGAGTTCTGCTTCTGTTCGTTGTTTGGCTCGCCTAGATTTCTGAATAGTTTGCCAGGCTCTTTTCCAGTCTGCCGTGTCGTTCTTGTCGGCATACGTTCGTCCCACCACGATGGCACGGACTAAACACATCTGGTCTTGAGGATTGTTAATTCGGACAAGACTCGTTTTGGTGCTTCGAAGATTGTCTACCAATAACACCTTTTTGCGCTGTCCTGTCCCTTGGGGAAGACACACGTGGGTCATGAACAATGTCGCTTTTCCATCGAATATTGAATCTTGTCGATGACTTTGGAAGGTGTCATTTCTGCCGGGTTGCTAAACTCGATCGAAACGGGAGACTTCAAACTGTCGTGATGAATGGAAAGTCTCAAGCGATCGTCTCATTTGGCTTGACATTGTTCTTTCAATGGGGTTAACAAAGAATCCCACACATCGGTGATGAACCCTTCTGCTTTCTCCAACGGTACGTCGGACTTGAAATCTTTAAACTTCACTGTGTACGTGTAAGCTGTGGTTCTAAATTTTCTAGAGGAGCGTTTGTACGTCTCTCGAATGTGAAAGTACTTTTCAAGGTTTTCTGGTGGTGATGGACTTTGACTTGGTTTAGACTCTCTGGGCCTAGATTCTGGTTCAATCATCTCATCTTCAAAATGGCTGGCATGAATTTGAGCCAAGACTTCAGCTACTGTGCGAGGCGATAAATCACGTTTCTGCCTCTTACTTTCTTCTCCTTTCTTTATGAAATGATGCGATCGTTTCATCCTGACTGCAAAAAGTCAAATGACTACATTTGAAACGCCATGGCCCCTATGTATCCATGTCAGGCTCAGTATAGATATAATGGGCTGGTGCCTTCCCTCTCAGTATTCATTTCGCTCTCAAGCCGACCAGCAAGATGGAAGAACCCACACAAATCGAACTTCTGATCAGAGCTTTGCGAGGTGTCATAAGAAAGTTTTATTGAGACAAGAGGACGGATTACTCTCCCTCCTTTCGAGATAAAAGTCAAGATACTTGCTATATCTGTCAGAAGAAAGGGCATTGGGCTACATAATGTCCAGACCGTCAAAAAATCAAGACCAGTGTCAAAAGAGACAAAAGTCAAGATACCTGTTATGATTGTCAAGAGAAAGGACATTGGTCTTCATACTGCCCTAAGAAACAACAGGAGCAGGAGGAGGAAGAAGGAGAGGTACCCTCGGCAAAAGAAGAACCCCGACACGTTGAGAAAGAGAAGACAGGAAAGGAAAGAAGACGAGAAAAAAGTGAGGAAGAAGAGGAGGAAAAAACTGCGAAAGTGAAGAAATTCAAAGAAAAAGAGAGAAGTAGTGTATGGGGGTAGAATAGCGACAACGGAAAATACATCACAGACACCCCGGGGTACTTTGGCGACAATGGGAATTTAACATGGGGAAAATTGGACCTGTCTAGCGACAATGGGAATTTTGTATAGCAACAAGAGGAATGGAACAGGTAGGGTGATGTCACGGTACTGGAGATCGGTAACAATGTAGCAAGTGGCTGACCTGAATACGCGTGGCTACCACTCTAGGTAGGGAAAAACACAATAGAGTCTGAAACAGACATATGCTAATACAAGCCCTAGATTTATATATAAAGCATTACCTAGATCTTATATTATGTTGGCGGTGTTCATAAATTTGCATAATTATAATGATGCTATAAATAGCTATAACCAAGGAAGAGACTAACGCAAAATGGATGTGACTAAAAGTAATGCTAAAATTACGAAATTGTCCTAGAATTTAACGGAGACTAAACATGTCCCTGAACATTAGGTTATATTGGTTTAGACTAAAAGTAGTACTAAAATTACGACATTGTCCCGGACTACAGTGGAGACTGAGAAAATCTGGAACATTAATATTCAAATGACTGTGACTAAAAGTAACGCTAAAATTACGAAATTGTCCCAGAATTTAACGGAGACTAAACATGTCCCTGAACATTAGGTTACATTGGTTTAGACTAAAAGTAGTACTAAAATTACGACATTGTCCCGGACTACAGTGGAGACTGAGAAAATCTGGAACATTAATATTCAAATGGCTGTGACTAAAAGTAACGCTAAAATTACGAAATTGTCCAAGAATTTAACTGAGACTGAACATATCCCTGAAGATTAAATTATATTTGTTTAGTCTAAAAGTAGTACTAAGATTACCAAAATATCCCAAACTCTAGTGGAGACTGAGAAAAACTCCCGAAGATTGTATTCAGATTGCCGTGACTTAAAATATTGCACTAAATTTCCGAAACATTTAGCGGACTTGAATGGAAACTGATAACTAACCAGATGTTTT
>JAECUM010024688.1:0-21292 GCA_016617855.1 Megalonaias nervosa
TCTACCCTCCTCTGCGAATTTGAGCATATACATTCCACAGATGGACAAGGCACACATCAATAAATTATTGCTCCGATTTTAGACAAAATAATACAATAATATATCTTTTTGAGGACTTCTAACTCTCATAGTTTGTTTATAATATGGCGGAAAGAAAGATCACGATAGATCTGATGCTACAAATAATTACGTTTACTAAAACAAAATTTACAAAACAGTTAATGCCTAATATTGGTAAGTTTCGACATAGGTTTGAGTGTAGTCACACAAACATTTCAAAGAAATGAAAGAACAGCTTGCGCATAGATTCAGACCTACCTACCAACCTACCTACCTACCTACCTACCTACCTACCTACCTACATACATACCTACATACATACATACATACATACATACATACATACATACATACATGCATACATTACATGAAAAAAATTCTAACTGCCTTTTAAAGAATTTTCCTTATTTTAACTTGATTTTGTGAGTTTTTTTCATACCAAATTACCTATTTAAAAATAAAGGGCGCTCTGTGTTGTGTACAGAAGAATAATACATTGTAACTTGAACCCTTTTATTTTTGTATGTCTCATGGCATAACACGTTTGTACGGAATTTATAAAACATATTTGATTTTACCCTGACATACAATTTGGGAAAAATCGTGCATATGGCATAAAAAGCACATTTACGCTTTTTAAAATATTTTCATCTGATGTAGTAAAAAAAGCCAAATATTTCAGTGTTCTATCAAAAATCTTATAGCAATATGTCTGATCCACGTCAAGATTGTTAGAGTTTTATCACGTTATTAAAATGTTACTGACCATCTCTATCTTTGGCAAATTACCAGATAAATTATAAGACACATTGAGTCTGGTTTAGTATCATTTAGAAAGTATTTAGAGTTGTCATGCATAATCCAGATAGCTCGACCTTGCTGAAAAAGATAGTTCTCTAGCTGTAGTCATGAAATCTAAGGCGCTTGTTTGTTATTACATCTAGACAATTCCCTGTCCAGTGAATGAATGCTTTGATTAAATATGAATTCGATAGATAGATAGATAGATAGATAGATAGATAGATAGATAGATAGATAGATAGACATAAGATTGTACAGAACGATACATTTCCGTTTTATTAATTTTATATTGTTAGGTCTCTCCTTCTATAAGAATACTGTTACGTATATCCAAATTAATTGCTTGTGTGATAGTTTTAAATTCTTTTTTATTTTATTTTTATTTTCATTACATATTATTGTAATAACTTTTATTCACTGGATTTGATTTTTTTACGGAAAATTCCTTTTCTGTTTTGACCTGATAAACACGCAGTCAATTGCTACATTATATTTTTAGCTGACCTAGTCCCTGACCTTGGTTCTGAATTCGTAAACACTGAGTGAAAATCATTGGTCGTAATCAAGGTCATTTTTGGCTTGCGTGTCAACCCTATTTTGTAAACAACCTTTTATTATTGAATCAAGATTCGTTCAGTACAATCGAACCTGTAAATAGCCTACGTGTTGATTGACATATAACTTTACTGCGTTGTTCGGTCCAAGTGACAACGTGACTCCACCATGTGATCTAAAATTGAGGGTTAATACATGATGTTTTTGGCATTTTCAGTCAGTCGTATTTTACACCTTTAGAGCTCAAAGTGTTTTTTACTGTTGACGCTCTTCTTCATTAAAGTTCTTCGACAAAGACATTTAGTGGAATTTATTCTGGAATTCTAAACTGGAACATTATAAACTGTGATTCAACGATGAACTGTTGATATCATTACAACGACCTGATCTGACGTCATTGCCTTCCATCTTGGAACATCATCGAGATTCAAACTTTGATTCATTTAGAACTTTTCAGTGATAGGACTTATATTTTTAAATTCTAGGATTAGTTTTTGAATTAGATTCACAAACCATAAGTCCTTTTCCGTATTTTACCTTGTTTACTAGGGAAATAAATTATTTTGTTAAAATTTACAAAGCTAGTTGGCTTCACTCTTTTCTTTGTTACTTTGTACGAGCCTAGTCATGTAACAAAGAAAATTAGGGGCTCGTCCGGGATATATAAATTTTGGTTAAAATATTTCAGAGAATTGTTTTTTTAAAATTTAATTATCCCTAGTTTTCAGAAAATCCCAAGGATTATTTCACATTTTGTTTGAAATCTTTAGTGCAATCAACAGGCTTTTTGACAATGTCATCAAAAGTGGAGATGTTTCTTTCTACTCCTACTCAGGAGCAGTTGGATAGTTTGAAAAAAGATGAATTCCTTGAACTTGCCAAAAATTATAATCTTTCTGAGGCAAAATCTTCCTTAACGAAGCAAGAAATTAAAAACATTTTGATCCATTGGTAGAAAAGAATGTTTTCGATTAAAGTGTTTTGGGTTCGATCAGTAAGTCTGTTGCAGACTCTGACATAAAAGTAAAGGAATTGAAATTAAAAAAATACAAGATGGAATCAGAGTTAAGGAAGCTTGAACTTCAGAAAGATAAAGAAGAAAAACAAATGCATTTATAATTTGAGAAAGAGGAGAGAGAGCAACAAATGCAGATGCAATTGGAAAAAGAAAAAGAACCAATGCATTTACAGAAAGAAGAGAAACAATTGCAGTTGCAATTTGAGAAAGAGGAGAGACAATAAAGAGAGAAAGATAAACAAATGCTATATGAAAAAGAGGAGAGAGAGAGACAGGAGAAAGAGAAAGATAAACAAATGCAATTGGAGTTACAAAAAGAACAAATGTACTTACAGATGCAAAAAGAGAAGGATGAAAGGGAATTTCAAATTATGTTAAAAGAAATACAGCTGGCAAGTGAAAAGCACTATCCCACTTCACATACAAAATTAAGTTTTGATATTACAAAGAATAATAGGTTAGTACCCCCTAATTATTTTCCTCGTTTTGAAAAAGTCGCTGAAAATTTGAAATCGCCAAGGGAGCATTGGACTCAATTACTACAATGTGTACTTACTGCTAAAGCTAGCGATATTTACCATTCAATGTTAGATCATCAATGTGCTGACTATGATTTCGTAGAAGAATGCATCTTAAAGGGTTATGACTTAGTCCCTGAGGCCTATCGGCAAAAGTTTAGGAACTACAAAAAAATATGCTGGACAAACTCATGTCGAATTCGCAAGAGACAAAGAGCAGTTATTTGATAGATGGGTGCTTAGCCGAGAACGTTGCACATGATTATGAAAGTCTCAAACAACTTGTATTACTTTAAGAGTTCAAAAACTGTGTCCATAGCGACATTAAGACTTATCTTGAGTGTGTGTGTGTGTGTGTGTGTGTGTGTGTGTGTGTGTGTGTGTGTGTGTGTGATTTGGATTTTTAACGTAGCTTTAAATATTTTTCAGCCATATCACTACGATGTCTGCAGTGTGGCAGTTTATAGTGATGTCTAGCAATGGGGCATCATGCCGCAGACATGTAGCATGATGTCCCACCCAGTCACATTATCCTGACACCAGGCCGACCAGTCCTAACACTAACCTCTTGATGCTGAGCGCCAAGAGAGGCAGCTGTTAGTACCATTTTTGTAAGTCTTTGGTATGACTCAGTCGGTGATCGAACCCACAACCTCCCGCATCCGAGGCGGACACTCTAACCTAGTGACATTGAGACTTATCTTGAAGAGCATCAGATCGAAACCTTGGAAAATGCTGCTCGTGCTGCTGATAAGTATTTCTTAACTCATAAAGTTTCTGTTGTAGGCAAGTCTTTCACTCAGCAGTCTACTGGTTGAAAAGTATTTCAACCTAATACAACTCTTTCTAAAACTCAATCTGGCACAACTTTTAAAAATCAAGCTTCTGATAAGCTTGATTCAAAATCCTTGTCGCTTCCTACGTGTACCAATTGTAAGAAGAAAGGACACGTCATTTCTGATTGCTTCAAATTGAAATATAAGCATCAGGATCAAGACAGACTTATCCCAAATGCTCTTATTTCTAAGAGGTCAAGGTCACGGTCATGTATTGAAAGTAATATATGTGTTGCGTCTAATGAACCCCAGTCTGTCTTTATTATGGAGAATTATGAACCATTCATGTCGAAGGGCTCTATATCACTCTTGGGTGATTTGGCCAATCCTAACCCTATTACAATTTTAAGGGATACCGGAGTTTCTCACAGAATCTTTTATTATCAGGTACTTTGCCTTTCTCTGAGAAGTCTTCTTCTAGTGAGAGTGTTCTCATTCAGGGAGTAGAGTGAGGCTTTGATAATGTTCCTCTCCATTCTGTAAATTTGTCATCAGACTTAGTTTCAGGACCTGTGACAGTCGGAATCGTGTCTAATTTACCCGTTGAGGGCATTCATTTGTTACTAGACAACGACCTAGCTGGAGACAAGGTTGTGGTTAATCCACTTGTAACTGACAAGCCTTCTTTGGATCAAAAAGTTGATCCTATTCAGAAAGAATTCCCTGATTTATACCCAGCTTGTGCAGTTACCAGAGCTATGGCAAAGAAAGCTCTAGAGAATGATTTCGATAAGGAAGTATTCCTTTAGCTGACACATGTATTAATCAGGCTCTTGATGAGGTCACTTTCACTCCTTGTTTGGATCAATCAAAAGGTATTGATCACAGTGATCCTCTTTAAATACTCATTCTCTTTTTTCTAATCAGGGTGACAAACGACAATCACTTGTCGTCGAACTCGGAAAAAAATCCTGAAATCTCCTGTTTGTTTCAGCGGGCCATTAGTGAAACTGAAGCCACTGAAGTACCTGTCTGTTATTTCATTACAAATGGAATTCTTATGAGAAAATGGAGTACTCCCGAGGTACCTGCTGATGACGAATGGTCAGTGAATTATCAGATTGTAGTTCCAAAATCTTACATACAGGAAATACTTAGTTTGGCCCATGAAACTCCTCTGGCTGGTCATTTAGGGATTAATAAGACTGATCACAAGAGCTTGACTCACTTGTATTGGCCAAAAATCAAAAGTGATGTTTGTAAATACTGTAGATCTTGCCATACTTGTCAAATGGTAGGGAAACCCAAGCAGAAGATACCTAAGGCTCATCTGCAATCAATTCCTGCATTTGACGAACCATTTAGTAGAATAATGGTAGATTGTGTTGGTCCCTTACCTAAGACCAAGTCAGGCAACCAATACTTGTTGACTATTATGAGTGCGTCAGCAAGATTCCCAGAGGCAATTCCTTCGAAGAATATTAAAACCAAAACTATACTAAAAGCTTTGATAAAGTTTTTTACTCAGTTTGGCTCAAATCTGTTCAATCTGGTCAAAGGTCAAATTTTCCAGCTAGTTATGCTTGAATTTGGCACTCAGCAATTCAAGTCAAAAATGAAATTATGTTTTCACAAAACTTTACTTTAGAGAAGCTTTGAGTCTTGTAATAGAGTTCATTCTTTTTTGCTCATTCTTCAAACTTTTCTTCAAATTAGACTTTACGGCCCTTACAACGTAAAGAAGACAATGAACGAAATAAATTATAATAATAGTACTCTGATTGAAATAAACTAATGGAGTACCAGTATATTGAGAGAGATAGCCAGGTAAATCATGCAATTAATTTAGTTGTACCTGTCCCATTCAGGAGGATGTAAGTGAAGGAATTCAATTGGATTCTACTGATTTTGGAGCAACAAATCTTCGGAATTCGGAAATTATAAAAAATCTGGACCAGAATGTTTAGCATTTGCAACAACAAGAAAGGAATGAACTTAAACAGTTATGATTTGAATATGAGCACTTATTTCCAGATGTTCCTACGAGGTCAGACAAAATTTTGCATGACGTTGAAATTGTGAATTCTAAACCTGTGAAACAACACCCATACAGTATGAACCCTCTCAAACAGGAATACTTGAAAAAGGAAATTCAGGGTTTGCTGGAGAATGATTTCATTGAGCCCAGTAAAGGTTACTGGAGTTCACCTTGTATACTTGTTCCGAAACCAGATAAAACTTTCCGTATGTGCACTGATTATAGGAAGGTGAACAGTGTGACTAAAACAGATTCATTTCCATTACCAAGAATCAATGATTGCATGGATAAAATTGGAAATGCCAAGTATGTCACCAAATTTGACCTTCTGAAAGGATTTTGGCAAATTCCACTAACGGAAAGAGCAAAAGAAATTTCGGCATTTGTGACTCCCAGATGGTCTCTATCAATATAAAGTAATGCCGTTCGGGATGAAGGGTTCCCTAAGCAGATTTCAACGTTTGATGAATATCATTACCTCTGGTCTAGATAATTGTGATGCTTACATCGATGATGTCATCATCTACAACGACACCTGGAAAGAACATCTAGCAACAATTCGGAAATTCTTTGACAGACTCACTGATGCAAGTTTGACAATCAATTTATCTAAACGTGAATTTTGCCGTGCTTGTGTTACTTTTCTAGGACATATTGTGGGACATGGAAAAGTTAAACCTATAGATGCTAAGGTCAAGGCTATCTCTGAATTCCCTGTGCCTATCAGTAAAAAGCAACTGATGCGATGTTTGGGTACAGCTGGATACTCTCGGAAATTTTGTTCCAATTTTTCTAATATTGCTGAACCCCTGACAAATTTTTTGAGGAAGGAAAACAAGTTTCTTTGGACTGAAAAATGTCAGGAGGCTTTTGCCAAGTTAAAGGCCATACTTAAAAGTACACCAGTTCTTACAGCTCCAAATTTCAGTCAATCTTTTAAACTGTCTGTTGATACAAGTGGTGTTGGGGTTGGAGCAGATTTGATTCAAGAAGATAGAAATGGTGTTGATCATCCAGTGTGTTATTTCTCTAAGAAATTAAATAAGCACAAAAGAAACTACTCAAAAATCGAGAAGGAATGTTTGGCTTTAATTTTGGCATTACAACATTTTGAAGTTTATCTTAGTTCAGCTCCTTCTCCGATTGTTGTGTTTAGTTATCACAACCCCCTTACTTTCATCGACAAGATGAAAAATAAAAATCAAAGATTATTAAGGTGGAGTTTGTTGTTACAGGAATATAATCTTGACATCAGGCACATCAAGGGAAAAGACAATTTAATTGCAGATGCACTTTGCTGTGTATAGAAATATTATTTCATGTAACCTTTGTATAATCCATAAGAGTTCTTCTTATGTAATTTTGTTTTACCTCATGTATAATTATCATATGTAAAAAGAAAGCTTTATTATATAAATCTTTCTTTTTCTTTATGGGGAAAGCGTTACGTATATGTAATTTAATTGCTTGTATGTTAGTTTTAAATTCTTTTTTATTTTACTTTTATTTTCATACATATTATTGTACTAAATTTATTCACTGGATTTGACTTTTTTACGGAAAATTCCGTTTTCTGTTTTGACCTGATAAACACGCAGTCTATTGGAACATTATATTTTTAGCTGACCTAGTTCCTAACATTAGTTCTGAATTCGTAAACACTGAGTGAAAATCATTGGGTGTAATCAAGGTCATTCTTGGCTTGCGTGTCAACTCTATTTTGTAAACAACTTTTTATTATTGAATCTTATAGTAAGATTCGTTCAGTACAATCCAACCTGTAAATAGCCTATGTGCTAACTGACATACTACTTTACTGCGTTGTTCGGTCCAAGTGACAACGTGACTCCACCATGTGATCTAAAATTGAGTGTTAAAACAGATGTTTTTAGTGTTTTCAGTCAGTCGTATTTTACACCTTTAGAGCTCAACGTTTTTTTTAATGTTGACGGCAGTTTGATTTAAAATTCTTATATTTTTGGGATTTAATAATTTATATTCTCTGGAAAACATACAAGTGCTCTTCTTCATAAAAAAAATTCTTGGACAAAGAGATTTAGTGGAAATTATTCTGGAATTCTAAACTGGAACATTATAAATTTTGATTCAATGAGGAATTGTTGACATCACGACCTGATCTGACGTCATTGCCTTCCATTTTGGAACTTCATCGGGATTCGAACTTTGATTCATTTAGAACTTTTTAGTGATAGACTTGTATTTTTAAATTCTACGATTAGTCTTTGGATTAGATTCACAAACCGTAAGTCCTTTTTCATATTTTCCATTGTTTTCTAGGGAAATAAATTATTTTCTTAAACTTTCCAAAGCTTGTTGGCTTCACTCTTCTCTTTGCTACTTTGTACGAGCCTAGTCACGTAACAATATTAAACAGTGGCTAATAATAACCCAAATGTGCAATAGAAATACGCTGTTATGACGATGAGATCCTTCCTTATAATCCTTTATCTTAACTATAATAGACACTAACCATAATCACAAGATGTCTTCTACAGAAGGATATATATATATATATATATATATATATATATATATATATATATAGTTAGTATATATATAGGTATAAGTTATATATATATATATATATATATATATATATATATATATGTGTGTGTGTGTGTGTGTCTGTGTATGTGTTGTGTGTCTGTTTTATATGCAGTTTCAGGTACAATCTTATACATTAGGTTCTGATTTACATAGGACATTATTATCCATGGAATAATCCAGCCTTAAATTGTCAGATTTATGAGGAAGTTACACAATGATTAGTCATTTAAATGGTGATTGTTAAAATACAGTCTTGAATTAAGTCAGACGAGCTACAGCATGAGTTAGACTACTCGTGTTTTTTTAACATTTTGTTATAAATTCGATGAAAGATTTTCATAACGGGTTTTAAAATACTTATTTCATTATTAAGTCAAATCAGAAGTGTGCATGTAGTGACCATTAAATAAATGTAGTGTATCCCTTATGAAACGCTTCTCATCATTCTACTAAATGAATGGATAATGTCACAGCAAGCAATTGAGTGAATTTACATAATAATCGTTATTCCCTTGCTATTTGACATTTTCAACATGCTTATGATTGCATTTCTCAGTTGTTAGACATTGTAATTTATTATGTGTTGAAGTACTCTCCAATAACTATATAATTCTTAGATTAAAAGTCATAAATGAAAAATTAAAACTAAACTCTTGATTGAAAGGGAGATGTTACAATGTGTCAATATGTTTATTTTTTTCAGAGTGTAATTACATAAGACGGAACGAGACGTGACTAGGTTATTTGGATTTAAGTATTTACATCAGCAACGTTTGTTCCGTTTAAGCTTGATAACACTATTCCTCATGTAGATATGACCACCGGAATAATATGATAAACCCCCTTCCCCCTTATAGTTGTACATGCCGTTAGGATTCAAAGAATAGCATGCGTTAAACCACCACCCAGAGTCTTTATGTATGGAAACCGAACAAGAAGTTCCATACATATCATTGTCTCTTTCGTGTGTTGAAAATTTCATGTTGTCGTGGTAACTTAAAAGTTCAGGAATCGTTCCTTCAAAGCTATACTTATCCACGTTCATTTTGTGTGCAGTAGCAGCGTTGTTGACAGTGAATTCCTTATAGTGTGCATAGAGCCATTTTCCGTCATACTGTTGGAGATGAATGTAGATTTGGCTGCTATCTTTCGTCAATCTATGGATTTGATTTAGTCCCACCCAAAAGTCTCCTTCTAGATCACCAAATCCTTGAACATATTCAGTCCAAGTTCTCTTAAAGCTGACGGATCCGTCTTTGCGCCTTTGCATTACTGTCCATCCGCCGTTGGTCATGTCGCAATATACGTCAAAGGGACACCCATCATCTGGTCAAATTCGGTATACACCGTCGTTCTTTTCTCCCTTGTCGAATAATTCCAAACAATCTGAGTGAAACAAGACAGATAAAACTTAACAATCTGAATGAAGGAAGAAAAATAGCTCCATAGAATCTGAGTATGACAGGGCATGATAATCAAAATAAATATTGTCGCGTAAAAGCCTGTTCACGTATAAGGCGACCCCCAATTTTTGACTAGGAAAAATTGCATGACCCGGCGTTAGCCGACGCCCTTCTTCAAGGCTTTATTTTTTTCCTAAATTCTTTGGCTTATACGCGAGTATATACGGTAGTACTGTTCATGGTGCAACATATAACAGACATCACCAGGCACTAACACTGCAGGATATATCAGCTATAAGAAATGATGATGACATTGACTTGTTATTAGGAAATTGTAGATTTAAGTGTGGAAAGTAAAATGAAAGTAAGAAGGTGTCTCATAGCTGTTGCTCTATGTCATGGCTCTCAATCATTGACAACTGCCATACAACATAGGAAACAGATGATTGTGAATTTTACACATGTTAAGGATGCGTTTTATTTAGAATTGCCCAAAGTTTTGTAACTAAGGGAGTTTCCCATAATCTGAATGTCATATAAATTCTTAAGGTCTCACTGGATAATTTCGTATTTTGACACCTCTCTAATTTTTAAGGTAGAAGGCATGAACCTAATTATCATGAGCCTAGCATTTATAAATTCACACAGAAGCTAAATCTGTAATGTGGTTTAAATTTACTTTGAGATAGGCTTGAAAATGGGTTGGCTTGTTTGGTGACTGCCTGTCACAGTTAGACAAGCACTGGAGATTAAATGCGTAACTTGGGCTGCAAATGAACAGCCGACTTGGCTTATGTATTTATGTATGTCTGCTACAGAGGTAAATATCTAAATATCGAGATGGTTGAGGGGTGATGAATAGTATGCTAATTTGTTATAGTACTAGTGAACTTTATTCATGCATAAGGCACATACTGATTCTTTTAGCCGCCTTGTCACAGGAAAATAGTCAAAATAGCTTTTTGCTGTCAAAAATGAATGTAAAAAGGGGTTGGGGTTGGTGGCAGTGTTGGTTCAGTATAAAAGCTACCAGTTGTGTAAGAAATTAACCTGATTGCCGCAAAATAAAATACATTATCCATACATATTGTCTTATCAACAGATGGGATGAATCTGGGTACAGAATTTCATTGTTTAAGTTTCCCAAATGGTGTGGTTCAGTTTACAAAGATTGGTCCATACAATTTATGTTACCTGATGAGATGCCTCCCTTACAGTCTGAATCAGATTTCTCTGTTCTAATATAGATCTGACCTTCTTCATGAAATCAGTGAGAGAGTTCTGGTCAGTTTATATGTGCTGTGCATCGTTCCTATTTTGTTTAGTAATTAGCATGCACATTCTGCAGTTATTTTACAAGAGAATTAGCTTGGCTTCTTTTACATCGTTTGTTCACTACATTTTGAGATTTCATAAATAGGTACCGTATATACTCGCGTGTAAGCCCATTCTCGTACAAGCCGACCACCCAACTTGACTAGGTAAAAATAGGAAAAATTGCACGACCCGCAGATAAACTGACCCCCCTTCTTCAAGGCTTTATTTTTTCTAAATTCTTCGACTTATACTCGAGTATATACGATACATAACAGTGCATACCGTATATATTCATGTATAAGCCCGTTCGTGTATAAGCCGACCCCCCCCCCCAGCTTCACTAGGTGGAAATAGGAAAGATTGCATGATCCGCAGATAAGTCGACCCCCTTCTTCAAGGCTTTATTTTTTCCTAAATTTTTCGGCTTATACGGGACTTTATACGGTACTACTATTCATGGTGCGACATATAACAGATATCACCAGGCACTAACACTACAGGATATATCAGCTATAAAAAATGATGATGACATTGACTTGTTATTAGGAAATTGTAGGTTTAAGTGTGGAAAGTAAAATGAAAGTAAGAAGGTGTCTCATAGCTATTGCTCTATGCCATGGCTCTCAATCATTGACAACTGCCATACAACATAGGAAACAGATGATTGTGAATTTTACACATGTTGAGGTTGCGTTTTATTTAGAATTGCCCAAAGTTTTGTAACGAAAAAGAGTTTCCCCTAATCTGAATGTCATATAAATTCTTAAGGTCTCACTGGATAGTTTCCTATTTTGACACCTCCCTAATTTTTAAGGTAGAAGGCATGAACCTAATTATCATGAGCCTAGCATTTATAAATTCACACAGAAGCTAAATCTGTAATGTGGTTTAAATTTACTTTGAGATAGGCTTGAAAATGGGTTGGCTTGTTTGGTGACTGCCTGTCACAGTTAGACAAGCACTGGAGATTAAATGCGTAACTTGGGCTGCAAATGAACAGCCGACTTGGCTTACGTATTTATGCATGTCTGCTACAGAGGTAAATATCTAAATATCGAGATGGTTGAGGGGTGATGAATAGTATGCTAATTTGTTATAGTACTAGTGAACTTTATTCATGCATAAGGCACATACTGATTCATTTAGCCGCCTTGTCACAGGAAAATAGTCAAAATAGCTCTTTGCTGTCAAAAATGAATGTAAAAAGAGGAGTTGGTGGCAGTGTTGGTTCAGTATAGAAGTCACCAGTTGTGTAAGAAATTAACCTGATTGCCGAAGTCAAAATCTCACATACATGCTTTCTACAAAAATCATTAGTTTGTTTTTATTTGTATCTTCAGTGTAAAATTATTCTCATTTTTCTGCAATAGGTCATTGTCGGATGAAAATTCACCAGATAAACTGTCCAGTGAGACCTTAAGAACCGGTGTCATTTTTTCAGTCTTGTCAAATGTGATTCACTGTGCCATAAATCATTTCCTTATTACCTCCATGTCTTGAATCTGACATAGTTGGGTATTCCAAACATCCACTTCCTATAGATTTGATAGCTCTTAATCATAGTAGAAGAAGGGAGTTAACTCAACACTATTAGAGTTACCAGGTATTGCTTCTGATCCATTCTTCTAATGAACAACAAAAGCCATATAAGTTTCATGCAAGGTGGTTTAATTGAAGTATTTCACATACTTATTCAGTTTATCAATATTTTCAGTACATACATTGTATATTTTCCTAACTTAATGATTGTATATACATGTCTACTCATGATGTAATGTTTCAATACATAGATTTCATCTTATTTACAGAAATTTAAGTTATAATGACCTATATATAAGAAGTTCAGGGTTTTATTTTCTTGTAGACCTCAAGGTGTATGGGAGCTCACCTGCCGAAGTGATATTGCTAGCCAGGACAACGTCAAGGATTTCCTTGGGAGTCAGCCGCACCAATTGTTGTGGAGCTTTCACAGGAGCAGATGTATCTGCATCAGTTTCATAGGAGTTTTGGTGAGTTATGTGAAATGGATGTCCCTTTATACATTGTGTTTTTTCTCCTCCACTATTTTACTTTGCATGATTTTCTGTTTGCTTTAGATTTGATTATATGCAGGTTACAATCACTGGCAAAAACAAACTTCTCTAAATAGCAACAGCTTCAGTAACAGTGAGTGCTGGCCAGTATGAAAATGATGCAAAAGGGACCTTCTTAGTGTTCTTAAAATATATTATCCATACATATTGTCTTATCAACAGATGGGATGAATCTGTGTATAGAATTTCATTGTTTAAGTTTCCCAAATGGTGTGGTTCAGTTTACAAAGATTGGCCCATACAGTTTATGTTACCTGATGAGTTGCCTCCCTTACAGTCTGAATCGGATTTCTCTATTCTAGTATAGATCTGACCTTCTTCATGAAATCAGTGAGAGAGTTCTGGTCAGTTTATATGTGCTGTGCATCGTTCCTATTTTGTTAAGTACTTAGCATGCACATTTTGCAGTTATTTTACAAGAGAATTTACAAGACAATTTTATATTCCTCATTAAACAACGTTAAGATAAAAAAGAAAAGGATAAAACTAAATTATAAACAACAAAAAGACACATCACCTTATCCTCCATTCAGACATTAATAATTTCCAATATTTTATCCTCCATTCAAACATTAGTAATTTCCAGTATTTTATCCTCAATGTAAAGATTAGTAAATTCCACTCTTCTATTAGCAGCATTCACGATACTGACCTCGTAAATATTTATGTTCAGCGATGTTCATGTAGATTTCAACTTGCAACTTCCAAGATACTCTTTCTTTGACTATATCAGGTACCAACAACATATAGTTTTAATGGTAGCACTACTTATTCTTCAATGAATTTATCACGCAACAAAACTAAATTTATATTGAGTACACTCATGGATTAGACTGATGCTTATTAGTTTTGTTTACTGCGTGTTTTAAATTATTCGGGTTTTCTTTTTACTGGCAACCATTCGTCATTATTTCTTCTTTAACCCGTCATCTTCTTGTTCTTTTCCATTTGCTCGTAAGTAATTGTTTGAGTATTGTGATATTTGATTGTTTTCTTTTTCTTCTTTTGTAGTGTAATCTTGATCATCACCTGCTTATTGCCGACTGTTGTACTTAGATGTCTATTTATAACATTTGAAGGGACAGTACCGTTCATATGTCCTTGATAAGTTCTGATACATTGTGTCCCAGTCACATTGTTCTTTAATACCAAAGGGCAATAGAATTGTTGACATGACAAGTTCTTGCATAGACACTAAATAAGCAAAATAACAACTGAATTGTGGCACACGTTTTAATAACCATCATCGCCCAAAAATGGACAGGAAGGTGCAAAGTCATTGCAGTTGTATGATAAATAAGATGGAGACGGGACCGATTTGTGTAGTTGTGTGATAAATGTTTGCAGTTGTATGATAAATAAGATGGAGAAGGAACCGTTGCGTGCAGTAGTGTGAGACATGTGATGGAGAAGTTCGGAGACTTTGCAGTTGTGATAAATATGATGAAGAAGTACAGAGACTTTGCAGTTGTGTGATGGCTAGGACATAGAAGTGCGCATTCGTTGCACTTGTGAGATACATAGGAAGCAGAAGTGCACTGTTTATGCAGACGTGTAATAAATAGGATATCGGAGTTCAAAGTTAATGCATTTTTGTGATTAAAGGGATTTCATATTGTTTGTCATATATTGCTCTCGTGGTGTTTGCTTGGTGCATGCTTTTCCATGAACAAATGGCTTAACTCTAATGCTCATCAGGCAAAAACGTACATGTGGTTATATACAGCTTTTTAGATGCGGCTCATTAAACCAGTATTACTATTTTAATGCTTCTCCATTAAAATTATGCTTGTACTAAATTTTCAGATTTAACATATGTTTGAAATTCTTAATGCATAAATATAGGAATGGTCAATGACATTGCGGAGTGTGGGTGCTACATGCATTCTTTTTATATTACACTATGACATACAGATGACAAATGTGTCAGCTTTCAAGATAAGTCTTGACATCCATGTGAATGACCGTTGTAAGGTTGCTTTGTGCAGTATGACTTTAAATGTACTTTGAGCATTCAATACAACTAATTTTTAGGTTCAGCTGTATTACATGATAAACTATATTCAACAAAGTATGCTTAACATCTTATCCCTTTTCAAAGTATCTTTCAAACATGTCATATGTGAAATTTTCACTTTTGTGAACTATGCAATTTCTGTAAAAGAAAATAGCGTATGAAAGTCACTTCCAAAAATATAGTAGATTTGATTTATAATATATGCATTCGGTTACGACATTACAATCTTTTTTTTTCTAGTCAAACTATACTTCATAAGACCCTGTTGAAGGTCTTGTAAATTATTTGATATCATCTTAGCAAACATACGTTGAAGTATATTTGTCCAAACCATCAGTAAAACGTTTCAACGAGATCGATGTATCCTCAACTTTGTAACTGAATTTCAAGTACCTGACTATATTTGCTTAGACTTTTTAATATGAAGAATATATTTACAGACCCTCTTACTCTCATAGATTGTTTTCATAAGGCAGAAGGAATTTGAACTGATCTCTGTCCTTCGCTCTCTCAGCATAATGTACCTATCTGAAGCGCATCCATCATGATGATGATGTGTAAAGGCTTGAAGTAATAACACACTAATATCGTGTTGAATGAATATATATATATATATATATATATATATATATATATATATATATATATATACCATATATATATATATATACATACGCACACACACAAAAACACATACATACATTCATTCATTCACAAACATACATACACACACACATACATACAAGCACACACAAACCACATACATACATTCACACACATACATACACATATATACATGCACACACGCAAAACACACACTACATACATACATACATACATACATACATACATACATACATGCATCAACGCTAACTCTCGAACATCTTGGCTTATGACATCGCACTAGAACGAATTAAACATCCTGATATGTTATGAAGTGATGACTTTTCGGTCAAAGTTCATTCAGCCAATAAGATTACTATTTGACTCAGTACTATTTTATTATTTTACGTGCGGTGTATATTTTGGAAATAAAATGTTTTTACGATTGTTAAATCTTTCGAAACTTACTATTGTATGGCGAAAAGGCTGCAAAAACTAAATATTTCTACAGAAGCATAAAATATTTTTAATTGAAATAATGTTCTGCTCTATATGTTTTTGTATTTCCAATTGAATGGCAGATTTTTAAATTATCACTACTATTCTAAAACCAGAAGACTCATTTTACATATCTCTTTTTATATATGTCTGGATCAGCGAATTATTGGGCATATGGCACACGGAAATAACATTTACGTTTCTAACAAGACTTTTTATAAGTGTTTTAAAGAGCAAAAAATTTAAAAGGGATATATAATTGACGGCCTATTACTTTAAAGTTTAAAGGCATTTATTTAACCCCACTGACACTTTATTAAACCTTTACTTCACGTCCCTATTTTCGGAGTAAGATGGTATGAAATACAAGATAAAAGCATGACACTTAGTCTATGTATCATCCTTAACGATGACATTATAGATGACAAGAAACAAAAATTTAAAACAAACTCTCGATTGGTGACATTTGCACGAAAACAAATGAAATATAAAAAAAAGAGTCAAAATATGTCCTTCTTATGAATGCGTATCGTTATGATAAATACAAAGATTGTTTTAGAAAAGAACAGATCATTTCCAACTTGTCTATCACATCCTACATCGTTTTGCACGTGTAATTTGCATTTAACAATCGCGAATTTTAAAACGTAACCTCATTCCCATGTTTTGTTTTATTTCATATCGTCCTTAGTATACAACGTGTGATTGTTAAGGAAAAAATGAGGGCACGCGATTGATTAAAACCTATCGCTGGGCATCGTTCGCTGATTCACACTGAATCGTTCGTGGAAAATGGCGTGTATCCCCAGATTAAACGTCTCTCTAATCCACTTTATTGCATGCAAAACAAGCAACTTACATTGATTATTTCTTTCATTTGATTTGGTATTTGTATAATACATAAATATACATTAATTCGCCGAAAGTTTATACCTGTCATTAGCATTGGATAAACAGCATGTTATGCCACCACCCAACGTCTGCAAGGGAAACAGAATAATGACTGATATAGTTGTCATTCATGTCTTGAAAATTTCATATTGTCTTCATAACCTAAAAGCTGTTCCTTCAAAACTACTATTAACAGTATTCATTTTGTACACAATAGCATTATTGTTGACAGTGAATTCCTTATAGTGTGCATATAACCATTTTCCATCATACCGTTGGAGATGAATGTAGATTTGGCTGCTATCGCTCGTAAGTCGATGGATTTGGTTGCTATATTTCGCCATTCTGTGGATTTGATATAGTCCTAGCCAAAAGTCTTCTTCCAAATCTCCAAATCCTTCAAAACATTCATTCCAAGTTCACTTAAAGCTGACTGATCCGTATATACGATTTTGCATGACAGTTCTTCCGCTGGTTTTCATGTCGCATTATACATCAAAACGATATGCGTCATCCGATAAAATAAATCATGTATATACAGTCGCTCTTTTCACCCTTGTCAAATAGTTCCAGACAATCTGAGTTTAACAAGACAAACTAGTTCCAGACACCCTGAATGTAAGAAGACAATTAGCTCCACACAGTTTAAGTGTAACAAGGTAAGAAAATCATTAGCACCCAGCTAATTGGAATAGTTTTGCTAATTCTGTAAATGTTTCAAGGCGTATTACCCAGGATATAGCTGCTCTTCGACAACTATGAAATTATACTTTCCAAGTTATCATTGATGCCAAAGTTTAATGATAGCATTTAATCCACCGACAGCAGTTATGTTTAATATAAGGCGTGACTAAATCAAAATATGTATGGTAGATCTATGTTGGCAGTATGTATGGATATGCAGTTTACAGTTTCTTCCTCCAAACTTGATATGATCTGGGCTTTGGCAAGCAAACCAAAAGTTTTATTTTCGTGGCAATCCATTAACCATAGCAGATCGTGCTGACTCATATTCACGATTTCACAATTCCTACAAAGCCAGGAATAAATCGAGTGTCATCAGCTAAAGATATATTATTTATATAGATATTGTTCTTACTCACATTTTTGTGTTTGTCTAGCTGGAATTTATATTTTTATTAGATGTCTTTATCTTGAAGTGCCTACATATAAGTGTGTACGTGTGTGTATGTATGTATGTTTTATATAAATGAAATTTAAGGAATCGATGATATTTAAGGTCAACGTTGCATTGCGTAATATTTAAGCACAATCTCTTTACTGAATGTAATTACATATCGAGCAACATAAGTTTTAAATTAAGCTGAACAAATTAGGAGAACACTCTATAGGTTACGTTTGTAAAACGATCGGTTCGGATACCAGTGTTAGGTAATTTGCAAGGTGGTAATTCAGAAATTAAGTAATTACGTTTGCAAATCTCATTTGAACTCACCTGCGAATCACAGTGTGGAATATACACAATGTAGTTACCTCAGCTACCAAGCCAATTATGACCCAACCAAGAACAACATTTTTAACGATAACTGCATTTAGTCTGTGATGAAGGCAAATTCCTTTACTTTTATAGTAAAGTATCTGTCTTAATTGAGGCTTTGTTCCTATCACTTAGAACTAGAACTCACTGCCTTTGGGTTGGAGTACAGAGTTTGGTGCACTGTTGCAACATATTTGATGGCATCATGAATTCTACTGCTTACACAATTCACCGATGATGGAAACCTCGAGAATTAATGCCTTTACATAATGTAATAGTATTATAAATGATACTGTTCCTTGCTGTTTTATTTGATGATACACTCCTCCAAAGGTTTAAATATTCAAGTAGTCGGTATCGAAATTTTCAGTTTCAAAGCATTCAATATCAACGTTTTCAATATCAAAGTTTTTGCATTGCGGTTGGAAACAAATAAATTATATTTTTAGGTGCAAGCGTTCAAAATCCTCTCTGTGACTTTTTACAACACAATCACCGAGACACTGACCTGTGTAGCTGTCATATAGTAAGAAATATATTGTTTGATTTATCTGCCTAAATGATAGAAAGACAGTGGAACATAGCTTCTCATATATGCTCGTCGTTTCTTGCTGGATGTTGGAATCAGTCGAGACCAAGCTATGGTAAACGATCTTGCAATTCGATGCAAAATTAGTAAATACAAATGTATTGCTTCCTAGCTTCGAACACAAAATGCATCATCTCATCAAACGCATAAAATACCTAACGTCAGCTAAAATATTGTAAATTATTCAGAACATACTTTTTTCAAACTCTCGAAGTGAATTTACTCAGAATTTGTTTCTCTTCTATCAAATGGTATTAAAACCAGTCCTGGTCCAAAATCATTACGAAAATTTTTAATTATGTTCTGCGTTGAATGGTCTTCTATTTCCATTAGAACACGCTAAGTATTAGAAACTATTTAATCAAATCCTCAACCTAGCCTAGAGTTTCACCATACTTCGTTTCAAGGAAAGTCAGAGTATCCGAATCAATGGATATAGTAAACCCTATCCTAATGATATATCAAATCATGGTTGCTGGTGTGCTGGACTACCACGTCAATGAACCGACCTCGAATCATAAAATAAATAGCATGGAACTACACTAAATTTTACAAGTGTGTTACAAATCAAAACCCTGTTCCTTTACAAAATTTAACAAGGGTTTCAGAAGACAAAGCAGGAAATATGCACAAAGTTTGATATCGTTTCTCCATGGAAACTATATGTCTTTAATTAACACCTTACTATTAGATTCTTGTGAATAGTTTTACAAGCATTAGAAAACCGGGCAATTATATGTAAGTAGATTCATAATTATCCTCTCGCACCAGATTTAAAAAATAATCTTTGTTTTTCTTGTAACATTGGCCAATGTTCCAGACACCATACATTTTGAAAAAATATGGTACAACCACAAGACATAACAGCCTTACGATTAATACACTGATTATCTAGCTTTCATTGATTTTGCCAGCTTAAGAACAAAATTATGTAGGATAATAATAGCACTATTGATTTTTTGTGTAAGGTTATAAAACGTTATATAATTTACATCACAATGAACGTACAAAGGAAAACTGACATTTCTCAAATTAAGACACAAGGGATATTAACAATAAAGTGAAACTAACAATGAAGTGAAACTCATCTTCTATATCTGCACAAAACGGGCACAGTCTTTCAGAAAAATGGATATTTTTAAACCTTCCTATACTTGCCATTGTAAGAATTGTTCCATTTCTGAAGACACATTTAAGCGAACACTGAGTGAAGAGTTTAAACAATCAATACAGTATTGTCATCCCAAATCATTAAGGATCTTATTACTGAACCATTGCATTTAACTCTCCAAACATATCTTTGCAATTTTGTTTAAATATAATGATAAGAGGTTCCCATCACCCACTTCTCCCATTCCATATGAAAACAGTAGATTCTTATCATTATTTACTCATAAATCAAAGTGTTTTCGCATGTCGTTTGTAGGTTACAGTTATGTTTTATGAATCTACCATTGGTAGTCTTTAATAATTTGAACCAGAACTTAAGTATTCTACTATATCTTTCTAACTCCATTGGCATCCCACCTACCTCGTGATATAGAAAGCATTTGTGGTGTTTTGTAATGTCAATAATATATTTGCAAAATTACGTAAGTACAGGTTCAGTGTAATTTGCTTTGTAAAACGCCCAAACATGTGAACCATGGTTCAAGATTTGTGTCATTTTAGTTCATAAATGTTGAATACAGTTTATGTAGACAGTCTTCAAGCTATAAATTGCCTTTGCTGCTTGTGCTGCTGGCCTCTTTTTGACACATATGCCATGTTCATTTAGATACGAATGCACAAAGAAGATATTTAATTATAAGTTGCCGTCACTATCAGGCAACCACCAAATTGCCAATATTTATATCCTCCCAAACATACTCTGTTTCAAAAATTAACAATGTTATTTTTTTTCCCAGGGTAATATTTAGTTTGCAGATGTTGTCGTATTCGTTGAGTTCATTTAGAATTCTTTGAAGTTCAATAGCAGTTTTTACAAAAGAAACAAAAGCATCTGCATACAACAGTGCAAATAGCTCAGCAAATTCTAATGCTTATATA
>JAECUM010024689.1:0-21039 GCA_016617855.1 Megalonaias nervosa
CGATTCATAACACCTGAGAGCAGATTAGTGTATATAATGAAAAGAACAGGGCCAAGAAAGAGAGCCTTCTGGAATACCAAAGAATAGTTCCATTTATGGACACAAATCATGTCCTGCTGACTAATTAGGACTTGAGCCATAGAAAGGCTGTATTGTGAATACTAAATACATGCTGGAGATGGTGAAGTAATATATCATTGTTGTGCTACAGACAAGTCAAGGAGGATGAGAACTCACTCTAATCTTTCCACTATCCAAAGCAGAGAGAAGGTCATTAACTACTCTCAGAGGTGAAGTTTCAGCACTATGGTGAGGGCAATATGAAGACTGTACATTGCTAAAAAGACTGTTTGCATTCAGATGAGATGCATGTTGGGATAGAACATATAAACATTGACCTGGCAAGAATATTTTAAGAATAACGTTTTGCTAAATTCTAAATGGCTTGGTCTTAAAGCCTTCAAAATGACAAGAATACATAGATCTCAAGTACTGTCCAAGTCAATCTGGTATAATGATAATATCATAATTGATTATGGTAATTCAAATGAGATACTTGGGGAGATAGAATAACTTTTTCTGAGATATTTTTAAATGAATGAGAGGTTAGAAACAGGGTAGTTCTTTAAATCATTAGGGACAAGTGTCAATTTTTAACAGAGGTATTACAATGGGAGTTTTGCAAAATGATGAGAATTTCCTGGATGAGAAAGTATTGATAGCAGCGGTTAGTAAAGGAAATTTTGAATCTAAGCACTCAAGCATCAGTGATGTCAGAGTCTGATTGAGTTCACATGACTTTCAGGCACTCTTCATCAAAAGGATTTGGGGTGCTCTTCATCACAAGGCCAAGAAATAAAAATATGTGTTTCTGGTTGAGTGACTGTCCCTGTTATTCATTACTGACACTATCACTTCTCTCCTCACCTATTGATTTGTGCATCTAATTAAGCTGGTTTGTCCCAGTATTTGAAGTGCTTAGTACATTACATATACTAATCATTATATATATATATATATATATATATATATATATATATATATATATATATATATATAGAGAGAGAGAGAGAGAGAGAGAGAGAGAGAGAGAGAATATTGAAGAAAAATATTTTAAAAAAATTTCCCCAACAAATCCAGAGAATTATTCATGCATCTAATTGAGCTGGCTTAACCCAGTACATGAAGTGCTTAGAATATTATATATACTAATCATTAAAATATTTAATAATGTTTTAAAAACTAAAATTAATTTTAAAAAAAAGGTAAATTCGCAAAACTGATTTGTGTACCTAACTGAAGTGGTTTAGCCCAATACTTGAAGTGCTTAGTACGTTATAGATACTAATCATTATACCAACTCCATAGAGGCAGATTCAAATGCTGTTAAAGGATGCTGTGCATATTTTGTGTCACAACTGTATGGTGATTATGAGTCAGTTGAAATTGTGTTGTCAGGCTCATCTCTAATGAACTGAATTTTATCATGAATGCCAACATCTCCTGAAAGTTGACAAGAGAGAACCTTTGCTGAAAGTGGTGTACATCTATTCCTTGACATAATCTTGATGTAAACAAAACCTTTCTCAATAACTTCATTTTGATAAGTATTGCTAATAATAAGTGCAAGGGTGCAAATTTCTGTCGATCTGTAAAGAGCACATTAATTTGGGCAGGTGAACGATTAATTAGATTTATGGGGATAGGAGCGTGTTAAAATCGCTGTGCTGCACAGATGCTTAATGTCTGTGTCATGAGGGAAGTTATTTTTAATTAAACCTGCGTTTATTTAACCGTCAGACAGACTGGAAAGGAAAGGTTAACTTCGATCATTGTATCGGAAATGTCGGAATGAAATTTTCCAGATTCAGTTTTTTGGACATTTAGATGTACGGGGACCACAAGTTTGGTGCCTAGTTATAAAAGGCGGGAGATATATTTACTCCAGATTGGTTACACTAAATAAGGGGCGTGGTTCCCAAGTGAAATTTCTTGTTTTAATATGTTCCATCGTAAGATTAAGCCAGTCTGTGTATTTCTGCAAGAGAAAACAAATGTAAGAGACTCCAAGTGAATTTAGAAGAAATTTTCTCGTAAAACAATTATCCAAGGGGCCGGATGTCTGGAAAGTCGTAGGACACAATTCTGGGTAGAAGCGTGCAAAGTTTGAAAGCTCAAGGTATTTGCATCAATCTCATGTAAACCGTTGATACCAATATAACAATTTGCTAAGATTTATTTACTTATATTTGCATGAATTTATTTGTTTAAATTCGTAGACTAATTGTATTGTCAAGCTCATGTAAACCGTTGATACCAACACAACGATTTGCTAAGATTTATTTGCTTATATTTGCATGAATGTATTTGTTCAAATTCAAAGATTAATTCTCTTGATATGAGTACAACTGTGTCGAGTTCATCAATCTGAATCCGTACAATGATTTTTCTGTATATAAGTTTGACAAGTTGTTTGGAAATTCGTCGTCTTGATTGTTATAGGTGTTCATGGATTTCATGCCTTACGTTAGTTGATATGAGTTACGAGAATCCGTATGAATTCACCGATCTTAGATGATTTAATGTGACTTGTAGGGTTTTATGATTGAGTAGGTTAATTTAAGGTAGTTTAATTAGATATGTACCCAATAAAATGTATCATAGTGTTCGATTGATCAATTAAAATGAGTTAGCTGACATACCGGTGCCGCTGGTTCTTAAGCATGTAGAATTTGTATGCCTTTTGACCTTTTTTTTTCAATTCCACCTGCTTTATTTGATTATGAAGACGTAATTACCGTGATAACAGAAAAGGAGGTAATCTTTTTATTTAGTGCAACAATACAAATAAATGCTTCCGCTAGACCGATATCAAAACACGGTGGGCACTTAATTATGTTCTCAGCGAAACGCTCGCGGACATAGCTGTTACAGTAGATTTACACATTTTGCGTTTAATTACAAGAGGACACATTGCATGTATGATGATTTCACTTGAAAGGAACTAAAAGATAGAACCAGAACACAAATTTCAATTGATTATACAAATTTTTTAATTGGTATTTATTTATTAAAGTACTACCTCCTCTTGGCATGACATTTTCATTGATCGAAATGTCCATGAATATTGTTCATTGCGATTTACTATGAATGTCGTTTGAAAAGAAAATGTAACACATTATATGACTTCTTATTAAAAGTCGATATTTCATAATGTTGTTTAAAGTTCCAGGTCCTATCTACCGTTTTCGACGATAAAACGAGCGATATATCAAGTTTTTGTTACCAATTTCGATCGCGATTTTCAACCAATAGGGATCAATTTTTTGGTATTTTCTGGTTTAAAAAATGGGATCCACGCCTGACCCTGCGTTATAAGCGGGTTCGCGAGTTATCAGGGAGTGAGTTATCGAGGGAGTGGTATATATGAGTTTGGGGGATAGCTATGTAGTATTGTTACTACATCAGGTTTTGGAGATCAGACAATCAGTGTTTGGAAGTAGGGTAACGTTATTGCATGAGTTTTGGGGGATGGTTATGTAGTGTTGTTACTTCATACGTTTTGGAGGTCACAAATCAGTGCCTAGGAATAGGGTAATTTTACTACATGGGTTTAGGGGATAGCAGCAGTGCTATGTAGTATTGCTACTACATCAGGTTTCAGAGATCACAAATCAGTGCTTGGAAATAGGGTAATGTTACTACATGGGTTTAGGGGATAGCAGGAGAGCTATGTAGTATTGTTGCTACATCAATTGTAGTATTGTTACTGCATCAGATTTTGGAGATTACAAAATCAGTGCCTGGAGACAGAGTAATGCTACTACATGTGTTGGGGGGGGGGGGATGCTACGTAGTATTGTTACTACATCAAGTTTTGGAGATTACAAAACTTCTATGCTTGGAAATAGGGTAATGTTACTAAATGGGTCTAGAATGAACCATGTAGTATTGTTACTGGTAAAATTTCTTTATAAGGGACCAGCAAGCAATTCCTTTTTTATTTTGACAGCCATTATAGATGGATATTCATACAGACATATACAGATGGAGAGAGATGGACATGCACACAGATACATACAGATAGAGATAGACGGACATGCATATAGACACATGCAGATGCAGAGAGAGGGATATACACAGAGACACATACAGATGTAGAGAGAGTGACATTTATGTAGATATGTACTTATGTAGAGAGAGTGACATACATATAGACACACACAGATATAGAGTGACATACATATACAGATACAACAATGTGGAGAGACGCAGATAAATATAGACACATACAGATGTAGAGAGTGACATACATATAGACAAGTACAGATGTAGACAGAATAACATACGTATATACACATACAGATGTAGAGAGAGTAACCTACATATAGACATATACAGATGTAGATAGAGTGATATATATATATATATATATATATATATATATATATATATATATATATATATATAGACACATACAGATGTAGAGAGAGTGACACACACACAGACACATACAAATGTAGCAAAAAATGACCTAAATATAGACACACACAGATGTAGAGAGATAGTGACACACATACAGATACAGACAGATGTAGACAGAGTGACATACATATAGAAACATACAGATGTAGAGAGAGTGATATACATATAGACACATACATATGTAGATAGAGGGACCTACATATAGACACATACAGATGTGGAGAGTGGGACCCAGATATTGACACATATAGATGTAGAGAGAGTGACCTACATATAGACACAAACGAAAGAAGAGAGAGTTATATGCATACAGACAGATACAGACATAGAGAGAGTGACATGCATATGCACACATACATATGTACATAGCACGTCGTACACACAGACACATATAGATGTAGAGAGTGTGACCTACATATAGACACATACAGATAGAGTGACATACATTTAGACACATACAGGTGAAGTGAGAGGGACTTACATATAGACACATACAGATGTGGAGAGAGGGACATGCATAAACACACATACAAATGTAGACTGCAGGTTATGCATATAGACACATACTGATATAGAGAGAATAACATTTATATAGACACATACAGATGTAGAGAGAAGGACATACATATAGACACAAATAAATGTAGAGAGAGTAACATATATATATATATATATATATATATATATACATATACATTCTGATGTAGAGATAGTGAGATGCAGATAGACAAATACAAATGTTGAGAGAGGGACATGCATGAGGAAACAAAAAGGTACAGAGAGAGGGACATGCATATACGCACATACAGATGCAGAGAGAGCAAGATGCATATTGACACATACAGGTGAAGAGAGAGTCACATACAAATAGACTCATACAGATGCAGGGAGAGTGACATACATATAGACACATACAAATATAGAAAGAGTCAGCTAAATATAGACTCATACAGATATAGATAAGATGATGTACATATAGAGATATACAGATGCAGAGAGAGTGACATACATATAGACACATACAGATGTAGTGACAGTGACATACATATAGACACATATAGATCTAGAGAGAGGGACCTACTTATGGATGCATATAGATGTAGTGAGAGTGACATACATAAAGACACATACAGATGTAGAGAGTGTAACATACATATAGACATATACAGATGGAGAGAGAGTGACATACATATAGAAACATACAGATGTTGAGATAGGAACATACATATAGACAGATACGGATATACAGAAAGGCACATGCATATACACACATACATATGTTTATGCGGGACATGAATATAGACACATACAGATGTAGAGGGAGTGACATACATAGAGACAAATAGATGGAGAGAGAGGGACATGCATATAGCCACATATAGATGTAGAGAGATTGACATACATATAGAAAGATACAGATGTAGAGGGAGTGACAAACATACAGACACATACATATGTAGAGAGAGGGACCTACACTTAGAAACATACTGATGTGGAGAGAGGGACCTATATAAAAGCAAGAGGATGTAAAGAGTGTGACATTTATATAAACACATTCAAATCGAGAGATGGAAACATGCATATAGACACATACAGATATAGAAAGATGGACATGCATATACACATATATATGTAGAGAGAGGGACCTACATATAGACACAAACAAATGTAGAGAGTGTGTCCAACATATAGACACATACCGATATATAGAGTGACATACATATAGACACATACAAGTAGAGAGAGAGGGGCTAAAATAGAGACAGATGCAGATGTAGAGAGAGTGACATACATATAGACACATACATGTGCATAGAGAGTGAAACAAATATAGACACATAGAGATGTAGAGATGTGACATACATATAGACACATACAGATGTTGAAAGATTGACCTACATATAGACACATACAGTTGTAGAGAGAGTGACATACATATAGACAAATACAGATGTAGATACAGGGAAATGCATATAGACAGATATAGATGTACAGGGAGTGACAATCATATAGACACATACAGATATAGAGAGAGTGACAAACATATAGACACATACAGATGTAGAGAGATTGACATACATAAGAACAGACACAGATGTAGAGGGAGTGACATACATACAGACACATGCAGATGTGGAGGTGGGGACTTGCTTATAGAGACATGCATAATTAGAGAGAGGTAGATAAATAGAGACAGATGGTGATGTAGAGAGAGTGACATACAAGTAGACACATACAGATGAAGAGAGAGTAACATTCATATATACACAGATACAGATGTAGTGACAGTGACATAGATATAGACACATATAGATGGAGAGAGTGACATACATATAGACACATTCAGAGTTAGAGAGAGTGACATACATGTACTCACATACACATGTAGAGAGAGGGATATACATATAAACACATACAGATGTAGACAGAGTGAAATAGACATAGACATATACAGATATATTGTGTGACATACATATAGACACATACAGATGTAGTGAGAGTGTCACACATATAGACACAGACAGATGTGTAGAGAACGACATACACACAAAACACTATAGGTCTAGTGACAGGGAGATATATGTAGACACATACAGATATTGAGAGAGGGACAAACATGCAGACACATGTAGATGTAGAGAGCAGGACGTGCATGTAGACACATACAGATTCAGAGAGTTGGACATACACAGAGACACATACAGATGCAGATAGAGGGATATTAATACAAACATATATAAATTGGGAGATAGAGTCACACACAAATGTAGATAGAGTGAAATACATATAGACACAAAAAGTAGTAGAGAGAGTGACATACATATCAACACATACAGATGTAGAGACAGGGAGCTACATATAGACACATTCAGATGTAGAGAGTGACATACATATAGACACATACAGATGTAGAGTGACATACATATAGTCACATTAAGATGTAGAGATAGTCACAAACATATAGACACATTCAGATGCAGTGAGAGTAACACACATATAGACAACACAGATGTAGACAGAGTAACATATATAAAGACACAAACAGATATAGATAGAGTGACATACATACAGAGACACACATATGTAGAAAGTGGGACCTACATATAGAAACATATATATATATATATATATATATATATATATATATATATATATATATATATACAGATATAGAGAGAGTTACAACACAATGACACATACAGGTGTATAGAGAGGGAAATGGATATAAACACATACAGATAAAGATAGAGTGACATGCATATACAAACATGTATATGCATATTGCGGGACATCAGTATAGACACATACAGATATAGAGCAAGTGACATAAATATAGACACATACAGATGTAGAGTGAGAGGGAGATGAATATAGACATATATACATGTAAAGAGACTGACATACATATAGTCACAAACAGATGTAGAGAGAGTGATACACATATAGATGCATACAGATGTAGAGAGAGTGACATGCATATAGACACACAGAAATGTAGAGGGAGTGACATGCATATAGACACAAACAGATGTACAGAGAATGACATACATATAGACATGTACATATATAGAGAGAGTGACATACCTATAGACAGATACAGATGTAAAGAGAGTGACATTTATACACATACAAATGTAGAGACAGTTATGTACATATAGACACATACAGATGTAGAGAGAGTGACATAGACATAGACACATACTGAGGTAGAGAGAGGGACAGAAATAGAGAAGATACAGATGTAGAGGGAGTGACATACATATAGCCACATACAGATGTAGAGAGAGTGAAATACATATAGACACATACAAATGTAGAGTTAGTGAGATACAATTAGACACATACAGATGGAGAGGTAGTGACCTATATATAGACACATACAGATGTAGAGAGAGCGTGATGCATATAAACATCTAGAGAGGTAGATAGGGTGACATAAATATAGGGACATACAGATGTTGAGAGAGTGACATACATATATACACATGTAGATGTAGAGAGAGTGACATACATGTAGACACATACAGATGTGGAGAGAAGGACATTCATATAGACAGAAACAGATTTAACGACAGGGAGATACCTGTGGACTCATACAGATGTAGAGGGCGGGAGATGAATATAGACACATACAGATGGAGAGAGAGGGACAAACATGCAGACACATACAGGTGCAGAGAGAGGGACATACACAGGGACATATAGAGATGAAGATAGAGGGACATTCGTACAGACACATGTATGGAGATAGATGGACATGCATATAGACACATACACATGCAGAGAGAGGGACAAACACAGAGACACATACAGAAGCAGATAGAGGGATATTCATACAGACACATGCAGATGAAGAGAGATATAGACATGCATACAGACACTTATATTTGGAGAGAGAGGGACATGCATATACACACATACAGATGCAGATACAGCGATATACACAGACACATACATTTGTAGAAAGAGTGACATAGATATTGACACATACAGATGTATAGAGAGTGACAAACATATAGACACATACATATGTAGAGAGAGTGACATACATACAGACACATACAGATGTAGAGAGATTGAGGTTCATATAGACACACAGATGTATAGAGACTGACATACATATATACATATACAGGTGTAGAGAGAGTGACATACATACAGACATGCACAGATGTAGATAGAGTGACATACATATAGACACATACATTTGTAGAGAGAGGGACCTACATAGAGACACCTACAGATGTGGACAGGGACAAACGTATAGACACAAGAAGATGTAGAGAGAATGACATACATATAGACACATACAGATGTAGAGAGAAACAGATATTGAGTGAGTGACATGCATATGCACACATATATATGTATAGAGTGGACTCTATATATTTACACATACATATGTTGATAAAGTGACCTACATATAGATACATACAAATATAGAGAGAATGACTTACATGTAGACACATAGAGGTGAAATGAAAGTGACATGAATATAGACACATACAGATATATATAGAGAGAGAGAGTGACATACATATACACATATACATATGTAGAGAGCAGGATATGCATATAGACATATACAGATATAGAGAGAGAGTGACATACATATAGACACATACATATGTAGAGAGACAGACAAACATATAGACACATATATATGTAGAAAGGGGGATACAGATATAGACACATATAAATGTAGCTAGAGTGACATATATACACACATACAGATGTAGAGAGAGTGACATACATATAAAGACTTACAGATGTAGTGAGAGTGACATAAATATACACACAGATGTTGAGAGAGGGACATGCATATAGACACATACAGACATAGAGAGAGGGACACGCATATACTCATATACAGATGTACAAGGAGTGACATACAAATAGACACAGAGAGATGGAGAGGGTGAGATTCATACAGATACATACAGATGTACAGAGAGTGGCAAACATATACACACATGCAGATTTAGTGAGAATGACATACATATAAACACATACAGATGAAGACAGAGTGAGATACATATAGACTCATACAGGTGTACAGAGAGTCGCATACATATACACACATGCAGATTTAAAGAGAATGACATACATATAAACACTTACAGATGAAGACAGAGTGAGATACATATAGACTCATACAGGTGTATTGAGAGTGACGTACATATAGACCAATACAGATGTAGGGAGAGTGACATACATATAGATACATACAGATGTAGAGAGAGAGTGACATACACAGAGACTCATATATATGTAGAGAGAATTACCTACATATAGACACAAACAGATGTGGAGAGAGAGGGATCGACATATAGACACATATAGATGTGGAGACAGGGACCTATATATAGACACATATAGATGTAGAGAGAGTGACATACATATATACACATACAGATGTAGAGAGAGGGACATGAATATATACACATACAGATATTGAGAGAGGGACATACATGTGCACACATGTATATGTAGAGAACTGGACCTACATATAGACACATACAGATGTAGAGAGAGTGACCAACATATCGACATGTACAGATATGGAGAGAGTGACATACATATAGACATATACAGGCGTAGAGAGAGGGATATGCATATAGAGACAAACAGGCATAAACAGTGTGACCTACATATAGACCCATACAGATGTAGAGAGAGTGACATACACATGGACACATACCAATGTAGAGAGAGTGAGATACATATAGAAACAAACAGATGTCTACAGAGTGACATACATATACACACATACAGATGTAGAGAGAGTGACATGAATATAGACACATACAGATATAGATAGAGGTACATGCATATATACACATAAATATGTAGAGAGAAAACGCCATTCATATAGACACATGCAGATGTTGAGATAGTGACATACATATAGACAAATGCACATGTAGCGAGAAGCAGCTACATATAGACACATACAGATGTAGAGACAGTGACATATATATAGACACATACAGATGTAGAGAGAATGACATACATACAGACACATACAGATGTAGAGACAGTGACATACATATAGACACATACAAATATAGAGAGAGTGACATACATATAGAAGTAGTAGAAGAAATGGAGAAATCTAGATTTAATACCCTTCCCCCTCCCCCTACCCCTCCCATCAGAAGGTATTTGTAACCAACCTGTAGCTTGACTCAAAACAGGTTAGAAAATATATTTGTGAGGAGATGACCCTCCTCCCACTCTAAAACGATATTTGTATTAATGGGGTCTACTAGATTTTAGTCCCCCTTCCCCTCCAAAATATATTTGTCAGAGAAACCCCCTTCCCCGCTCTAGATATTCTATAACAGACATACCTTTCGAACTATACATGTTTTCTGCCTGTGCCGACCGATTATTGTAGCCTGGACAGAGACTGCTGTGTTGCGATCGATAAATGTACTAGACACGCGCTACTGCATCATGTACATCATGTTAACTGGATGATGCAATCATAACTAAGATTGCATCACTCTGCTCTCTTATTTGTCCATGTTTGATTTTGCAAAGGACACATGTGTCTGAACTTGACTAGAACAAACTCGAAATTTCAGAAAAATCACATGATTTCACAGTGTTACAATATTTTTCACAGACGTTACAGAATTTCCTGGAGAATTCGTGATTTAGCGATTGGGTATTATAACTGCATAATAGAATATTCCAGAAATTCAGCGTGGGGATAGGAAGATATATAATGGCAACCAAATATTCATTCGTGGTCAGTCCGCAGATATGTGTTCACTGGAAGTATGAAAGGTAAGTGTAAATTTTTACTTAGTATTAGCATTGCATTCGAAGGCAAATGTGTCTGGCTCAAGATTGTCGTATTATTTCCTTTGATTATATATGAAGGAGTTTAGAGAAAATTTCATTTGCCGTATTTGTTGTCATAACTATTTTCATACCTGCTAACTCTCATCAGTAAAATATATGTTAACATACTGTCAATAATACGAAACTCGTGTATTAAATCGTGCATATTATATTTTACGCCTCTCAAATAAGATCGTATCTGATCAAGTAATTTTTTGTAAGTAATTCTAGCTATCTTACAAGCATTTTTTTTTTTTCTCGTTTCAAGCTTGAGTTCAATCTTCTTTCAAGTTGATGAAAGAGATACAAAGACAGCAGATATTATTAACAGAAAAGGATTTAATGATACCCCACTTGATATTATCCCAAAGGTGGTCATTAGTAGTGGGAAATATGATATTACTGGAAGTATTCTATTGTAATACCTATAACATTGTTTCACACACCAAAAAGGTTTTTATAATACAATTTGTAATATTGCATCAGTGCGTCAATATCTTGTTTTTTAACATTTTTTGAAATATGATTGAAATCGACAATCTGTTTTTTTTTTTCATTATGCAATATTTTATACGAAATCAAAAGTTCTGATGCCAACAATTGAATCGAGAAATTCACGAAATGTATTATTGTCAGCTATAAAATCTATGTATTTGTCATAAGCATCTGACGAAGTATCATCATATCATTTATCTGTTAGTACCTCATTTTTCTTTAACCAATCATATGAATCAAACGTGTCTGATACTTCACGCTCATACACATTTGAGCAGTTTTTAGAGCAAAATAATATTTAAAAAATATGTCACAGGAAATGAAGGTAAGAGCGTTGTCGTAGAGCGATTTAATCGCACGCTAAACGAAAAAATCCACAAATATTTGACAGCTAAAAATACAAATAAATATATTGACAATCTACAGAAAATTGTTGATGAATATAATGACACGAAACACCGAACCACCAAAATGTCACCAAACGACGCAATGAAAAATCCGATACTAGCAAACGAAAACATGTACCACAGACATACATTTAAAGTTGGCGATAAAGTTAGAATTTCTCTGAGGAAAAAGGTGTTCGAAAAAGGATTTACTCAAAACTGGAGCGAAGAAGTATTTGTTGTTGATAAAGTACTTTTAACAATACCAGTGACATATGCGTTAAAAGATGTATCGGGTGAGCCTATAACTGGTAGTTTTTATGAACAAGAACTTCAGAAAACCGAACAAGATATATTCGTTATTGGAAAAGTTATTAGGAAACGCGGCAACAAAAATTTAGTTAAATGGCGCGGGTATAGCGATAAATTTAATAATTGGGTGCCAACTCAGTCAATTTTGAAATAAATATTTGTTCGTATTTCATAAGTACAGATTTACATTTGACCGGTAGACATAAGGAAATTAAATGTGATTTTCTTGCATTATCAACTAGCATCAAATTGAAAATTTTAACAAAAATAAAATTGTATGTTATGCACCTTTGCTGGCCTGGAAATTTTACACCAAGAAAAGGTTTTATAAGTTGCCAAAATATTTGTTGTTCGGCAACAGTAAAATTAAATTGTATTATTGTATTAGCGATATGATATTTAACGTTATATCGTCCAGTTGTCAGTCTGCTGTAATTTTTTTTTTTTGTCAACGACAGCGTTGCTGTCGTCAACATCTTCATCTTCATAGTCGTCATTGTTAAACAAAATTTCAACTTCGCCATAACTAGCAGAGTTGTTTGCATCGCCAGAGATGAAATTATTGTCGATGGTGATTGTATCGTCAGCATATATTTCAGCATGTCTCTGCATTAAGTTCATATAATATAATCTAACTTATAATAATAAATGAACAATGAGATAGAATATCATCAAAAAGTTAATATATTAACTTATAATGAATTAGCCAAGACAGTCAGAAAATGTCTGTCGGGAAAGATGATGTTTTGATGTTTGCCCACAACTGTCTTACAAAGACTGAATTAAGAGACATATTTGTAAATAAACCTGTTAAATGTTGACATTGAAGTTGTTGATTTAGTTTTGCCGTCAGCTGCAAATGTTACCGCACGAGAATTAATGTTATGCTATTTTCCAGCAGAATAAATTGATGTAAATTTCATTTTTTCTCCAGTTTCGAGATTTAATGAAATGGCTGGTTTTGGGTTTTTAAAATTGGAACCATCAGAACCAGCTCCTCGTTTACTATTTTCTTGAGATGTAACTAAATCTAAATGTTCAATCCTATTATCTGTTTTAATGCCATTTGCATGGTCGATAACCAAATCATTTGGAATAGTACTGTTAAACGTTTCGTACATAAAACGATGTGATAAGTAAGTAACAAAATCTGTTTTTATGCTACGTACAGTTACATGTAAATAACCAGCTCTATCTAAACTTCCAACACATTTGTTTGTTTGTTTGTTAATTTCGTATAATTCCCTTGTCAGATGATTCATATAAATCAAATATTGGATGGGATTGAAGATCGTCCTGCAAAGACAAATTCTCAATATTATCATCATTAATCGAGCCATTTACTCTGCAGACTTGCTCTTCCTCTGGAATGTCTCCACAAAATAATGTGTAAATAAAATCTTTTCTAAACATTTCAATTCTGTCTGTGCTATCTCCTTTTACATTTATTATTATTCCAGCTGGAGTTGCTTTACCAAAAGGTCGTCGGTATCTGACATGAATAACCGAACCAAGCGCATTTCCTGCATACAAGTTGTACTTAGGGTGAACGTGATAGTCTTTCTGTTCCTCTCCTGTTATATTTTCTAACATTATACTTATAAGAAAGTTATATTTCTAATTGAAAAATAAATAAAAAATAAATTAAATATAAAATATACTATATATAATTAATGTTAAAATTGCGAGATATGGCCAAGAAGAGCCTTATAAAAGCATAAAAAATTGCTACCTCATTTTCGGGCTATGATAAAAGTTATAAATTTGATAATCAAATTTTTGAGCAAATTTTAACTCCACAAATTTATTTCATCTTTTACAACCAATTGTGACGCAGGAACTTGCAGCTCACAAAAGTCTCAAGCTAATAGTGCAGTATCATGTAATTTTATCAAAGTTACGTGCAATCGAAAAAGATGTACTTGATATAATTTTTGAAAATACAAATTTCGACAGCGAAATTGCCGAGTCATATGTAGCAGCTAAGTCACGAAAAATATTAACTGGAACAAATATTGCCACAGTTGCTAATGAAATACACCAAGAAATTAACAAGAAGCTCGAGGAATTTACCGCATCAGGACCAGGTTGGAAATTTGAGATGATTACGGAGTTTTATTTCATACAATGAAATGTAACGTACTTCGCGGTAGTTCTTACGTTGATCTCCCTCAAAAAATTAAAAACAAAAAATGTTATATAAATTTCAAAAACAGCGACAACGAGTGTTTTCGTTGGGCAATTTTGTCTGCAAGACATCCTCAAAATTGTAACTCGAACCAAGTTGAAAAATATTTGCAGTACAGAAACGCATTGGATTTCGATGGGATAACTTTTCCAGTGGCAGAGAACCAGATACCAAAGTTTGAAAAACAAAACAATATTTCAGTAAATGTTTTCGGACTAGATGAGCGAGAAAATGTTTACCCGAGATATATTTCAGCGACTGCTACGCAGTTGGCAATAAATTTATTATTTTATAAAGGAAATTATTGCTGGATAAAAAACTTTAACAGGTTAGTTCGCGGACAGTATAATAAGCACAATGGAAAAAAAAATATTTATCTTACAGATGTTTACAAGGTTTTTCTAGCGATGGAAAACTGCAAGAGCATGTTAAATATTGTGTTAATGTTCAAAAAATAGCAATGCCAACAGAGAAGGAAAAAGTATTAAAATTTAAAAAGTATAATCATAAGCTAAGTATCCCATTTGTTATTTATGCAGATTTTGAGAGTCTACTTGTTCCTGTGGCTGGCGCAGAAAATGATCCAAATAAATCGAGTACAAGAAAAATACAACAACATGTTCCATGCGGAGCAAGCTTATAAAGTAGTTTGTTGCGCTAATGATAAAGTGTCTGCTCCAGTAAAGTTATACAGATATAGCAATGGCGAACCTGAAAGTCCGGCCGTGTGGCTACTAAAAAATCTCATGGATGAAGTTAATAAAATTTCCAATAGGTCATTCAAAACAGCTCCAATGAAAATAACATCCAAACAACAACTTGATTTTGATAAAGCAGTTAATTGTCATATTTGTGAGAAGTTGTTCCCTGAACAAAGTTCAGGTGATAATGTGCACGATCACTGTCATCTGACCGCTCAGTATCGCGGGGCAGCTCATAACAGCTGTAATTTAAAATTCCATGCACCTGATTTTATTCCTGTGGCCTTAGATAATTTTCGTGGTTACTATAGTCATATCATTGTAGAAGCTTTTGGCAACGAGGAGGTCAAATCTAAACTAAACGCTATAAAATGTATTCCAAACAATTTTGAAAAGTATATGTCAGTTACTCTTGGGAAATTATGTTTTTCATTGACAGTCTGCAATTTATGGCAGCATCATTAGATGCGCTTGTAAAAGGTTGTAACAATTTCAATAATCTACCCTGTACGATTCTAGCGTACGGTTCTGAGGACATCCCTGGATGCAATTGGGGCGGATGCTATGACTGTATTGGCATATTTATTGCTGCACTCAAGGCATACATATGTGCCATTTCAGAATACGAATTGATGACAACTGCATTACGGACAAGTTGTGAATAACTGCTTGTTACAATTCTATTATCTGAAAACAAGTCATGTAAATTATAATCACTGTTTTCGTCATAAGTTGTTTTGTTCAAAATCATTTCAATAGCCGTCATCAACCTTAGCAGTTTGTGAAGATGTTCGGAGCCTGAAATGGCTAGGGATACTGCTCTATACAAACAGTTGCCGTCTCCAACTACAGACAGTGGTATGTTTCGTGTTTCGAACGCCGGATGGAACATTCTAAGCAGTTCAGTTGCTACTGGATCACGGCTGCCGGCGTTGCCGCTCTGGGCGATAAGCCTGATATTGTGTGTGTGTAGGAGCTTCTCCTCCGATCTGGCTGCATTAATAAGGATTGCTGGCTTCCCATCATCCAAAGCTGACCGAAGTCTGTAAAACAACGGTTAATTCATGGAAGACTGTCATTTTCAAAACGTCGATATGGCCCATGCAGTAATATTGCCTCTCTCTCTCTCTCTCTCTCTCTCTCTCTCTCTATATATATATATATATATATATATATATATATAGAGAGAGAGAGAGAGAGAGAGAGAGAGAGAGAGAGAGAGAGAGATTGACAGTTTGATAAATCCTATATTATGTTCGCTCTCTTACACTAAACGCGAAAATTCAACCTTTAAAAATCAGTCAGCATTCATTCCTGCATTGAATTAAAAATTATTTAAACAGTAGTCATTGGCTATCATTTGAGTTCAATAGACTATCATACGTATTTAATCCACTAATCATGTGGACTTTCCCTGTTGGTGATCCGTAGCGTCATTTGCAATCCGGTCCTAATAATCAACGCAAAGTCATACAAAGTCATGCTAAGTCAGACAAAGTCTGTCTGTTTATTGTTTTGTTATTGGTATATATTTGCATACATGTATATATTTACGAAAATAACTTGGTGTTCTTTCTGCTTAATTTTAAAAAATACCGAATTGAAATCATACATCTTTGTTACAACTTTGTGTAAAATGAACTGTTACAAAAATTTGGCGGGAACTACACAGCATTAAAACGTGAACCATCTTATAGAAAGCGTGTCATGTGATTGGACGGTTTAATCAACAGAGATGTTGCGATTGTTGAGTCTACTGGACAGTGTGCTACATTACCTACTCGGCCCATTATGTGTTCGGTCTTTTCTTTCGGTACACGATTTATATCATAGTATGGTTGATGTAATGTTCATTTTTGTACAATGGCGATCAATAAAATCCTTAGAGTTACAGATCATTATCAGTATATATTATTGATATTTGACAGAAGATAACTTAATGTTTGTTTTAATAGCACAATAATAACACAATTAAAAGAAACATGTACTATTACAAATGTCGTGTTTGAGTGTCTTTGAGTATATTTGAGTGTATTTCAATATATTTGAGTGTATTAGAATAAAAAGACTCACACGGCCTCCTATTCATTATAATAATAATAGTGAAAACGCAATGAAAATAGTATTATTATTTATGTTGATTAATTTTTGTAAGAAACTAAGTATATAGTTCAATTTTGTTTATTATTTGAAATAAAGAAGCAGTTGTTACTGACTTATTTTGAGGAAAATATTATCTTGTATACATGAAGACATTATTTAATAATGCAAACTACATTCAAAATAGTTTGAAAGTTAACTTCATTGAAAATATTTACTAACATGCTGAATAAAAACATACTAAATACAATTATTTAAATCCTCTTACCTTGATAAAGCTGCTCCTGCATCGTATTCATCACCATCAAATGCACAGGATTTGCAGAGGAATTGTAGTGATTTTAAAGACCAAGATTTAAGTTCTTGCTGAGACATATCAATACATTTCCTATGGTACCATTTACAACAATCAGAGCATAGAATGGTATCATGGTCACATTCCAATTTACACTTGCCACATGGAAATTCAGCCATCTATCTTGATTCACTAATGAACATAGTCAACTGACCAAAGATTTGCAGAGTTTAAACACTTTTATACGAAGAAACATGCCATTGTCATCAAATCGTATTCTGAAATTGCACATACATATGCCTCGATTGCAAAGTAAACATGCCAATACGGTCATATTAGTGTTGTGACATATTAAATACTAATCAGACAGAAAACAGGTAAAGGAAGTTTGAAATGCACAATCTGATCGCTGATTCTTTCCTGATACCTTTACTCCAATCTGTATAATCTGCAAAGGTCTGACGTTTGCTATCAGTGGTTCACTAGAATCTTGGTGTTAATCCTCACTGACCAGTGCTTCATTTTTTGGAGATTAATGTTTTAGCAATATATGCAAATAATGCCATTGACAAAAAAGTGAATACATATGCGTATTGAAGAAAAGCTGTCATAAAAAGGAAAATTGCGTGTAGTTTATTTTGTCGTATTCTTCTTATTATTATTGAACAATCGATATGGGAAAATTAGCTACTCACGGGCCAAAATTTTTTTATGATGTAAATTCCAAAATAAATACGGAAATGGTTTGACATGCCATTTTTGCATGTATCTTTGTAGTTAGATCATTAAAATAATTGTCCGCGCATAATTCTTGATAATTACACTTACACTGTACGGCTATTTAAATTGATGATTTTCACAAAGTTCATACATCCCGGCATTATTTATTAATAATATGTATTTATTAGCAATAGATTACACTTATGTCAAAATTTTCGCAAATTGCATAGTTTCCAGCTATGGAATATACGATATAATTGAAGTGCGTTTCGGTGTTTAAATTGCGTTCCGGCGTTTCGGTGCGTGTCCGCGTTTCGGTGCGATTCGGTGTCTCTATGCACCGAGTAAACAGAATTATGTGATACATTACAAAAATTTAAAACAAGCAGTGGATGCTGGATTAGTCCTTTGGAAGGTTAATCGAGTTTTAAAATGTTATCAATCACAATGGATGGCAGATTATATTGATTTAAATACCAGACGTCTTGCTACTGCTAAGACCGACTTTGAGAAAAACTTTTACAAGTTAATGAACAATTCGGTAATTGGTAAGACAATGGAAATTATTAGAAAGAGAGTCAATATTGAGATTGTAAACGATATTAATCGCAGAAATAAATTAGTTAACGATGACGATTTTGTCAGTATGAAAATATTTAATGAAAATCTTGTTGCAATACAGCGACGAAAGACAAATTTAAAGTTAAATAAACCGACTTATGTTGGTGCGTCGGTGTTGGACATATCAAAATGGCTAATGTACGAATTTCATTACGGGTTTGTTAGGAGAGTCTGGCCAGATTCGGAGTTGCTATTTACTGATACAGATTCGTTAGTTTATAATATGAAAAGTGAGGATGTCTATCAAGGCGTCTATGACCACCGTGACTTATTTGATGTATCAGATTATCCAGAAAATAGTGGATTTCATGATCCAACTACCAAGAAAGTTATTGGTAAATTTAAGGACGAATTTATGTTTGTGCCAGTTAAGGAATTTGTCGGACTAAGAAATACAATGTACGCCGTAATTTTAGATGACGATAAACTGACACAAAAAAAGCAAAAGGTATTCTTCGTGGGTATGTAAAAAAATTATATGAAATTTGACGATTTTTAAGTAGCACTAAACAATAATGTCAGTTTTATTAAAACAAATGTTATTAGAACAAATCATCGCAAACTTCAAACAGATACAATTATAAAACGTGGACTAAGTAATTTTGATGACAAACGCTATTCCGAGGACGGGGTTAGTACACTAGCTATTGAACACTACGCAAACCAACATATTGAATTAATTTTGTCTAAACTTTAGAAATAATGTTTGAAAATTTAACATTAGCTGATGGAGTTAATAGCAAGGTTAAGGTGTTGATGATTAACGGCCAACCACTACAGTTTAAATTTAATGATGAAATTTCAGTTATTTGTTTTAGTAAATTGGACAGAATACAACTCTCACTTATTAAATCAGATGACAGCAAACATTTTGATTATCTTGAGAAGTTGAGAGACAATCTCAGACAAACATATAGAAATCTTCACAATCCAATCAGCCAAGAAAAGTATACCAAACTAAATATTGACATAAATCGCCCGAAGGTTTCAGCAAAAGGTTGTAAGTATTTTATCAACAGAGAAACAATGGGAGAGTTCTTTAGATTTCATCGAAAAGTAAGCGTAAAAGTTAAATTTTATTTGTATAAACACGATGATAAACTATTTTTAATAGCTACTGTTGAAAATTTTTTAATTGGTGAAGAAATATAAAATGAGTACCATTTACCTCATGTAAGCAAAATATTTTTTTTTTTTTTTTTTTAAAAAAAGGACCTAAATTTTCAAGAAAAATTTACACTTACCTTTCATGCTTCCAGTAAACACATCTCTGCGGACTGACCACGAACGAACAGTTGCTTTCCTTTATATTTCGTCATAACACCCACACTGAATTTCTGGAAAATTCTATTACGCAGTCATAATACCCAAGCACTAAATCAC
>JAECUM010024690.1:0-24525 GCA_016617855.1 Megalonaias nervosa
CAGTCTTTGTTATTAAATTTAATAAAGCATCGACTGCATTTCACTTTCAGTTTCCTACCAAGCGAATCTGCTGAATGCTCCGTAGGACGTGGGTCATTATAAATATTGTTTCCTTAACTTTTTATTTAATGCGTCGGCATATGCAGCTTCCTCCAGCACGCGGGCCGAATAAACGATTATTAAAAGCATACTATATTAAGTAAACAAGCGTTTAGACCAGGCCGTAGGCCACTTCAGGACTCAGGGTACTAATTCAGTTCCCACAGTAAACGTATGCAAACACCATGATATTAAAAATTCAATAACTTAAAATTTCTGAGTGCTCATGATCAAACCTATATTTATCAGTACAGATGAAACCTGGATGTCAGCTTCTGTGTAGAGGAAAGGATATGAGCCGCAAAATTTTCAGGACCTGCATGTGTTTGAAACATGTGCTTTCAATTCCGCACCAAAGAGTCAGGTGCTAATTTTAGTAATGAGTATTCCAAACTCGGGACTGTTAAAGGACTGAAATTCCATCAATAAAACAATGTCTCTATTTTTTGCACTTACAAGTAGGATAAGCTCCCAAAAGATTCTTTTTCCTAAAACATAACTTACATTATTAACCAATCCTGGCCAGCCAAACCCATATATACTCTATTTTATGTTCACCCATTTCCAGGCTGGTTCCCATTTTTCCATACAATTAGTATCGTGTGTCCTTCAAACCTGCAGGCCGTAGGTTCAGCATGTCTAATTTAGGATAATGTATACATAAGCAGTCTAAACATAGCAGCAATCTAAGAAAGTTGTTCTAAATCGTGATCTGATTTGTTGGTTGCCATTGGTCACTGCTTGACACAGTGACTGACACATAATTGATAAATCATCGATGTTAGATGACTTATTACATATATCTTGATGACTTATTACATCTAATGTGCAAATAAAGTTACCTACCTGTTTTATCAACCCGTCCTGCTTTCAAACTCGATCTTTAAATTCTGTACGTAGACACTCAGAACCTACAGACAACAAAACAATTAAAACACACGAGATATCAAAAGATGTTATTTAATACAATATCAAAATATTTATTACATTGAAGGACTTTATCATTGCATTACGACAGGACGATAATCTAAAATTATTATTTTTATTGTAAATTAGAATACTGGCTATACTACTGAATATTTTTTTTTTTCAGGCTTAAGAGTTGTTTGCTACTTGAATTTTATAATGGAGTATGTTCTGCCAATTCTTGACAACAGCTGATGACGTAAACTATGAGCCAGACTGACACTGTCTTTTTATAATATTGTATGTGACATATCGCAGACTGTTTACTTTGGTAATTCGTATTTACAACAAAAGTATCAGCCGCCGTCGTCACGACAAAATATTTCGGTAACATACGTGATCAAAGCGATGTCTTTCACGTCCACAGGACAAATTCCAGACTGTAATGTGCTGTCATTTTTATGTTATTTAGAAATATTAAATTTCTGTCGTCATACCAAAATATTTCTGTTGCATACGTGCCTAAGTCAACGTCCCTTTTTTAGCCAGCAGGATAATTGCAATGTATTGACATGATTAGGTAGATAAAAAGACAAACTGGTAAAACAATGTTGTGTTACTTGCATCATGCTGTGGAAGTATTAAGATGGCATGGCTTTATCATGATAAGATATTTCAACCTGACGATATATTTACTAAATTTGGTTGTTATATTGTGTCAAGATACTAGTTAGACAAAATGTATTTATCGATTTGTAATCATATCTACATAATTATGTAAATACATTGCAGTTGATAAATCGTTTTGTTGACGTAAAGGAAGACGTCGTCTTGATAACGTATTTTGTAGAGATATTTCGTCATGACTACAAAATCTTAGACCTCAGAAACAGGTCCTCACCATACAGTCGATTCACGCGTACATATCTCAAGGTTTGGTACCAAAAGAAAACACGTCAATCTCTTTTAAGAAAACCCTTCGCTTTATACATAATATGCAAACAAACTCACTGACAGCAAGTTGTGACATTTTTGCAAAATTATTCATTTCAGTTTGTGGTTTTCATCCTGCCTATAGACATGACGCCATGACAACAAGACTGCAGAAGAAAGTCGACACCGTACTACAATAAAACAATTTACGTATGTATTTTAATCGTCATATATACAAAACATTCCATTTTCTACCCGTCCTATTGGCGTAAGGAAACATCGTAATAATACTTCAGTATTTTGAGTCTATTATTTTAAATATGTTGTATTTGTATTTTTAAATAATTTGTTATAATAATTGTGTTTTGTTGCAATTTTTGTTCTTGAATATATATTTTATTATTTGTTTATTTAAATTTAAACAAACAAATGTGTACATTTGTCCTTTTTGTCTTTGCTACTAGTTGGATGGGTGAAAAGTGTATTATTTATTTCCTCTTACAATTTTTGCTAGCTTTTTAATTACAATTTATGGACAATTTTTAAAAAATCCGAATGTTTTGAGTCTCCGCTAAATTAACCCGCTTCTTGTATGAGCATTAATTCTGCGCCATCTTAGTAATGTGAGTATCTTAATAAAATATTCCGGTTTTTTTTTTTGTTTTTTTTTTTTTTTGCTGTCTCCACTGAATTCGGACTCTGTTTCGAACTTTTATTTCATTATGTGTTGGTTCTCTCGATTACAGCTATTTATAACATCAATCTATTCAACTTAAACTGCTGAAAAGTATCCAGATTTGCTAATGGTTGAGGGTAAGAGCCTAAAAACCGTTGTCGTCATGGCCTACGACTCTATGGTCTTAAACAAAGTAACAGAAAAAGCAAGAGCCAACACTTTTTGTAAAATTCGATAATTTATTTCCCTAAAGTACAAAGTGGAATTCCAATAAAAATAACTTCAGGTACTGAGAATTAAATTCCACATGATCCTATCATTTCTAACACAATTTCTAATGATTAGAGGTCTTAATAAACTTTAGTGGTATTCCAAAATAAATCCAATGCTTAAAGTGTTGATGTGCCAGTGATAACCTGAATAATAATGATGTGTCAGGTCAGTTGTTGTATCAAAATAATAATATCCAAGAATATAGCCTTGTTTGAATTTCACTATAAATCAAGGGCTCTATTTCCAAGAGTATTATATCAGATTTGCACTTTGTATTTCTAGTGAATAAATAATTTGAATAAATAAATTCCAGTCCAAACGAAATACTAGACACAAAAATAAGACTGATTTCTGCTTCAGATGTTATTGCAGAAATAAATAAGTTTTCCAGTAAACAAGATCTTATACTCCTCCACTTGACCTAGGTCACAAATAGCATTTTCTAAAAAATAAAAGACTATAACCGAATGGAAGATTTCATTCTGGAAGTTCCAAATATTTACAAGATAAAATCTTAGTTACAACTAGGAGGTCTGTTCCTAAAATTATAATAAGGAACATGGTAGACACAATGTCCCTGATTTAGACGAAGATAATAATCATTATATTTATCCTTCAGTTAAAAGAATGTAAACACTGTCGTTTACAAAACTGCTAAGGATTTTGGACATGATCAGCTACAAAAATGTAATTTCCATAACCCACAATATATCCACTGTTATATTTTCAGTTAGCACAGAGACATAGCCAGCTTTTCTGCTCACCCACCCCATCCTAGCCGTAAAAGTTAATTCTGGGGCCTCCTCCCAGTAACAAAAATTGTTTCATGGAAAGTTTGGATCCCATCACCAACACCACACCCCACCCCACTGCCTCCACCACCACCACGAAACAGAGTTGCTTGGGTAGTTTGATGCGCCATTGGATTGTCATTAAGTGGGCTAAATCACCCTAATGTAAAATTTTCTTAGATTTCCAGAATGACCCAATATGATATATTCCCATTGGGAACCCAAAATGCCTCCAGTGTTAAATTGCTATCCCAGGCCCCTCCGCTACTCACACCGTTCACAATGTCAACTTCTCTTTTGTCCCCATACCTTTTCACGAGAGAGAGAGAGAGAGAGAGAGAGAGAGAGAGAGAGAGAGAGAGCATTGACTGCACGCATTCAGAAACTTGGAGGGACACAACTCGTAGACAAAGATGTTTATCTTCTACTCAATCGGCCTAGAGCAGTTATGTCCCTTAAAGCATTGCAGTGCATGTTACAAAACCGATTTTTGCATGTATTTTAACTGCTGATCAAGTATGACATACGTCCGTAAGTGTCAACCCCTTGAGATGAAATCCTGTACGCCAGACCAATAAAAACTTTACACAGACCAAAAAAAAAACCTTACATGAAAAAATGTATTCATACATTATATAAGATCAACAGTTTTAAAACAACAAATGCTATACACAAAGTATTTTTACACATAATTATTTACATTTCATTCTTTTTACTTATAACACTATCATCTTCCTGCTTTGGCTGAGAAAAGAAGCTATTGATGGATGCTCCCTTCTTCATTTCAAAATTTCTTTCATGGAGTTTTGTCCTGAAGTGTTCCTTCAGATCATATATGCCCGACGCCACCACCTTAATGTCTTTACTGCATATTTTACAAAAAGCATGGGAAGATCCTAACTTGGATACATCTATAATGGCAGGGAAGACTTTAATCCAATCAGTCTGAAACTTGCCACGACCTCGTACAGTGTGTTCAAGCTTGTGTTTCTTTGAGTTAGGCTCAGCCATTTGATGGATGGAATATTTCAGCTAGATGAAAAAAATAAAACAAAAAAATATTTAAAACATTTAGATTTGACATGTGATTGAGGAAGATCTCCCGATTACAAATGTGTTACGAATTTATATTTTTCCCCATAAACCACAAGATATTACTCCAGGAGCTATCGAAAAACTCAAATCTAAAAATTTAAAAAATTGACAATGTAGCAGTCAAGAAGTTTACACCTCGTAAGCTGTTGATCGTTTCTATTACAACTGCGTATCTGGTGTTTGAAAACTTATGAATTTGCTATATGGTGTGCCGATTTTGGTAAAAAACTTGATATAAATTAACAGTGTTACATATTTCTGAGCCACGACAATGACATCACTCAGTATCTGTACTACTTTCGTCATTATGGCAACGCATCTTCCTGTTTGCATTACGTATCTGACAAATTTAATTCAAAACTATAACAGCACGATAAAATGCCGGTGCTAAATTCAGCAGACTATTTATTTTTAATTAGTATATTGTTAAAAATTTTAATAAATCGACTTTATTTCCACACAGAAAAGTCGGACGAATTCCGGTTACACCAACATGACTGACACACTATGTAAAGTATGAAAATTGATGTAAACTTTATGCATTTGATCGTAATAAGTATAAATAATAAACTAATATTGTCAAAATAAGAAAACATACTTACTACACAGGTAGTTAGTCAATATTAGAAATTCGAGTGGCGTCAAATTTCATAGCGATAAACCACAAGATCTTTACATAAAGGAGTTGAACCATGAAATGAAACTCCTTTCATTTTCAAAGGAAAAGCGCGGTTTTGAGTATGATTTGATTGGTCGTTTCGGGCACTCTCATCTCGTTGAATTCTCGTTCTAAAAAAACTATGTCCAGAACCCCGGATGCACACAAAACAACATTTTTTTAAAAAAAAACATTGTGCGAAAAACCGTACAAAACGGTTGTACAGCCGTACACTGATGGAAATGGAAAAAGCCGTGCAAATTACGGGTAAACCGTACAAGTTGACACTTATGTACGTCTGATTGTTATTAGATGCTAAAAGTTCTGCTGGTTTATAATGTTTATGTCACAAGAGAATCAGTCAATGATTACTGACCTGCAGAGTAAAAACGATCTTTTTTTGTTGGAAAGATGCACGACCTCAGAATTTTGAATTGTCGATAAAGGTATTATCAATGGGCCATTTGGATTTATATTACTGATATAGGTCAAACCCTTCTATACCCCCGACTTTACCTTTTGATAATACAAAACTGTAAATTACAGTCGTGAACCTATGGTGAGCCTACCCCTGTGGTGCGCCTCATGTGTTGTTACTACAGATATGCCACATACAGGCCAAGGCACTGGCAAATATGTCGGCAGACTGATCAATGTACACTTGCAAACATGTAAACCATTATTCGATTTATGCTACCGATAAATAAATTGTTTTTGGTCACTGGCGCCACGATTGGTTTTGTATCTGTGTGCTCCAAGTCTTTTGTTCTACCAGCTCCATTTCGAACTCAGCCATGCTAATTGTTTTACCATCAATAGCCATTGGATAGAGTTTATTAATCGTACTGAGACCACTTTGTGTTGCCACGAGAAGTTCCGAATGGGCACGTATTCGTTAACGTAATCGTATGGAGCCACCATTCGCACCAGTAACTGCTGATGTGGCTCCAACAACAATTCCGTTTGGTGTGACTATAATAGTTGCAGCAGTCGAGATTCCTGCCACACCAAGGCAAACAGTGATTGCTGTGGCGATTCCGCAAATAACATCTACAAACACACATATATATTTCTTAAGCAATACGGTTTTTCTTGGTGATTTCATCTCGCAATTGTTGCCCGATTTTCTCACGTCGGTAACACTATGGGTTTGCATCACTCTCCTATTGATAATGAAATAGTGTAGCATAAGTGCTCGAAAATCTTGCCTTGATGAGGTGCAACACACACACTCACTTCAACCATTTATTCTTTTTTTACTGGTACATCTGTCATACAGTTATAAAAAATCTATGCCTGAGGTATATGTGTCTCGTTGTGCGTTGGCCTAAAATTGCGTTCCTGTAGAAATAAACCAGTTACTCCATTAAGTGGTATCTGAAACGATCGTCCTCGTCTTTCACCAAAAACAGTTACGTGGGCAAATGCGTCCATGGTAAATAGCAGTCAGGAGTTTTCTCTTCTTGGCCGAGTCAATGATAATGCAACATAATCCACGGGAAACGCAACGGAGTGAATTCTAATGCGTCGTTGTAGAAACAATCCCCGAGCGTGTTCGTACCAAGGTTTGCATTGTATGACTGAGCTAATGCAATGGTTTCAAGAAGGCTCTGATTTGGTATTGGCACATTAGATTGGTCCCAACTGTTGATATCTATCTGACTGTTGGCACGATTGAATATTAGCGTATAAAAGAGTTTTTTTTAACACCCTTACCGCAGATATGAATCAACAAGTGGAACAAAGTCATTATTATGACGGTATCACTTGTCAGGCGCACAGACGTTCCGTTGTTAAATTCCACAAACCCATCATCTCGGTCAGAATCCATCACATATATTAAATAGTAAATCTAATCTTAAACACAAACGACATGTATCTCTATCACTTCGTCCTTATAATTCCTAAATGAGGCTGCAACTTTTAACGTTAAAATGAGTTGTCATCAGATTCTGACCTAAATATAGAATTTCACTGATGTAATATTTCAAGAGGATCTCAATGCAATAGATGCCTTTGTTCTACTAATTGAATAAAAATAAACCCTCATATGGCAGTAGACGAGTACACAATATGGAAAAAATATTTAGATCTATCAGCAACAATTCTAAAGTCATCACTTGGCTGAAAACTATCGATCATTACATTTTTATAATAAATATTTCTTATCAATTCATCAACTATCCGTATAAGTTTATTCATTAATTCAGCGTTGCCACCCACGACCTTGATATCACTTAATTTTGTATCCAGTAATTGTTTTGTCGCATCCTCCTCCTCCACCTCCTCCTAATCATCATCATCATCATCGACGGGGTCTTGTATCAGTTGAATTCGGTTTCTATTCATGAGAGGATCTCCATACATTTCAACGCCAGACTTTCGAACTTTTGATTTCGTATTTGCCGGCTCTTTGGTTCCCTCAAGTTCACCTATTTCTACCAGGTTCTTTGCATGGCGATTCGCGGCCTCAAACAATACCTTGAATGTCCACTTTAGATGTTCGTAGTTTCCCAGTTTGATCTTTAAAATGCACAAGCTCGCCTGGCTCAACGTCAGTAACAACCCGACAGGTAACCTCAATCAAATCCGCTTTGGTGGTGAACCTGCTTAAATCCACATCAGCGCCTTGTCTTGCTTTGTAAAGTCTGTAAATGTTAATAACAGGCATTTCATGTAATAAGTGTACTATCTAAGCCATAAGGTAACATCAACACGCTGAAATTGGTGCTGGTGAATGTACGCAGCGCTTCATTAACAAGATGTTTACATATTGGCCCCACCTACCGACTTTACAGCGATAGAGTGGAATAAAACAGTGGTTATCGCCAGCGTCAGGGTGAAATAATTCGACAACTTCAAGTTGCGCTGCAGGTCCCACCGGGTCAAAATACAAGAGATGACTGGGGGCCACTGCGTTTGAAACTCAGTGTGTTCCAGGACCTGTTGTCAAATCTAGTTTGACAATACCGGTTTCCCACACGTTGTGAATCATAGATGCAAGTTCATTTCGTATAAAGACACCACAAAAGTGCTTGACTTACATTGTCATAACGAGTAAATAGAGATTGGTTAATGGACGCGTGTCCTTCTGCGAGTTGTACCGCCTAGTCGAAGACCTCTGCCTGTGGCGATGCTGCGAGTTGTCCCTAGTAATCGAATACCTTTTCCGTTGTTTTATTCTTTTACGAGACGATATACGGCCTCCAACTGAATTTTCCAAAGTCATCCCGGATGCTGTTCACACGGCCCCAGACGCAGCTACCTTTTCAGCAGCAGGATCCGCACCAGCTAACAACGACGGAATTACCTCGAGGAATGGAAATATTTCCCAGGCTATTTGTATTTCTGTCACCTCAGACATGGATAATAATCGTGTTGTTACTTTGTTCTTCTGTATTAGGCCCATTAGACTGTGTTCGGGTCAACCAAATGGAGTCATCTTCAGTTATATTTGTCTTAGAAATTCTCAATGTGACCCCGCAGTCGTTTCGTATTGTGCTTCGCATTTTTGTAAGCTGGTTTGGATTAAGGCCAACCTAACTTGGTGATATGACATTGCCACTTGAAAACGGAACAGGTCTTGTTACTATGTTAACATTCCATCATTTTTATAGGCACACACTTGACTATAATTGAACCACCCAAGCCCTCCAGCAGCAAAGTCCTGTCAAAGAGGATCACAGCAAAACATTATTAACAGCCGGCAGGATCCACACCCACACAGGCAAACAAATACATGTTAGACACTGGCTTACTGAGCAACTTCAGGTGTTCCAGTGAAAACTAATATACCGCGTCATGTTGGGAAATCTTCAGACATGTGTCAAAGTGCTGATGCCGGTGCATGTACAACCATGCACGTGCTACTTGATTGTCTGTGAAGTGAAGCGAAACATCCTCAGTGGATTCCTGATGACTGTTTAACCACATAGACTTTAGTCACTTATAAGTGGTCAAATATCATGTTGCTACGGGTTTGTTCATTATCTCCAATCGCATTTTGAGACGCCATTCGGTGGTATGCGCGAGAAATGACAGCACTGACGCGGTTCCAGACTTCATAAATTACACCAAACGGTCCTCTGTAGACAAAGGTGTTAGCACAGGCATTCACGATGTTAATGTTGACAATTCAACTATACCAACAGCGACACATCCATCGCGCCGAATTGCATAGTTGGGTATGAATTAACAATGCAATCTGGAACACAATGGAGCAACTACCCTGGTGAAAAGCATATCGCTGGATACATTACTGTTCACTTGGTACATGACTGAATATAAGACTTGATTGAAACAATCAACTGGAACTTGGAAAGGGCCCCTATAAACCGCGCTGATGGTGCACATGTTGCCGATATGACCTTGATTATACAACGTCAAATGATATCTGTGCACGCAAACGTGCCGATATAAATCTCATCCATGACTTCAATGCTATTGATCTTATACTCAAAGAACGAGTCTTCAGACGGATCATCAAAGGAGGTATAGAGCTTAAGATTGCACTTGGAGGTAAACAATACTGATATAAACAAGCAAGCAAACATACATACATTAATAAAAGGATTGTAGTTTATGCGGACTTTATCCAAAATATACTACAGTCCTCGCGGTTATTGGAAAGTTGAAGCTGCTGTTAAAACGTTTGTAAGCACAGCAAACATCACTCAAGGGACTTTCCGAGCATGGTTGGCTAAAGTAGTGTTGTGGGAAATTTAAATACCTTCACCAAGGAAGATTTTCCTTGGTTGATTTAATGTGAGAACACCTAAAAAATGGCTGACCCGTCGTTTCTTCCACATGATCAGGTACGTCAACGACAAAGTCTTTTGAGCACATGTATATTAGTACGCATTAACTAATGGTAGATGTTGCCAGCAGATGCGGCCGAGGCGTTGGCGTCAAATGATTGAGCAAGTGTTGCATATGCACTTAAACGTATATTTACATGACCGCCACTAACATGGCCACGGTTAATGCATGTCGATTCAGGTAAGTTATTTCGAGGATCTGTAGCTACATTGTTAACAAGATATAATGTGCTCTTTCGTGCTGTGCATGTTAACATACACTGTGACCAGGCTATTATGGAACGATTTAATCGTACATTTGCAGAACTGTTATTTGGTCATCAGTACGGACAGGAATTGCTAATGAAGCCTTAGGGTGCTCGATCACGCGATCGGCTAAAACGACTTCCGTCCGTCCGTCAAGCAATAAATAATGAAATGACACGCACAAGTGGGTTAAAGCCAGCTGAGGCAATTCGAGAAAAGACTGTCACTGTCAACTATTTAGCGATTTCGCAACCACTCGGAAATTTGTTTCAGTATATGTATGCACCAGGGAAGCCTTAAAGCGGGAAAAATCGTGCTACTGACTCGGTATCATCCATTGATGCATTTACAATTTCAGACTGAATAGAGTGTTCAGGACAACCAACACGTCATCATTTAGAACTCGCTTGCAAACGAGCAGCCAAGCCTCATATCAGAGCATTAAAGCCAGAAGAATCACAAGTCATTCTAGCGGATACAGAACTACCACCAAAATCTATTTTAATGCACCAGTTCATCAATGCATGTCAATAATACATTGAATGACATTCATCGTACTCGTACGCGTAAATTGAATTATCCGTCGCTTGGTGTCAAGTGGTGACAAACCCACCTTGGTGCAACGATACACACCCATGCGATGTTGCTATATGTGTATGCAAATTCACGTAGCTCATGAAAGCATTTCAAATACACGTCATGCTTGATATCTTTAGCAACAACAAACGGCGGAACTCCTTGTGCTTTTGTGATGCTTTTACCCGATACATCAACGGAACAGTCGAGTGCATTTTAGAACACAGTCCCACATATTCTTGCATTGGCCTGCCAGCACATTCATCTTTGAACATGCAAACAAATTTGTTTTGGTGTTACTAAGCAGAGAATGATCTTTTGGTTACTTGCTGGTGTCACACTCATTTATTAAACTTGATTCAGCCATGTCCGCGTATATCTCATCAGTTGTGATGTTCATCAGAAGCAAGTCTGTGCCCGTCTTCACGTTGTCACCATACCGCACCTTGATCTTGTCGTAGTAAGATAAGTTTAGATAAGAGCGGCACAGACGCGCCAGCTTAGATGGGCTTTGTGAATTTCATCTTAGTTTTCTTGCTATGAACGGCTACAACTCCGTCGTTTAATAGTTTGCCTGAATGAAATGGGTAAAGTTTGTCTTATTCGCTATCACGGACAAGATCAACATAGATTTGTTTTAGAACCTTCTCCATCGTTCTATCACTTCAGTAGTGTTCATCAGCTTAAAAAGTATTTAACAAACTTGTTTGTGGCTTGTGCGCAGATCCGCGTTCATTTGTATATACGCCACCATCAGGTCACGCTGACAATATCCAATCACGCTGTGGGCTTCGCTTATATACATTCCTAATCGCAAATACAATTCTAGATTTCCTACGTGGACTACATAGTTGATACATAGTGTCAAGATTTCGAACATGTTTGGTGATTTCTGTAAACTTGTGTGTGTCTTCGTCCACGATCGCACACTGGTCCAAGGATAACCACCCAGAAGATTCCACCAACGCTTCTGGAGCCATTGGATAATCGTTATAGGTGTGGTGAAGCTCATGAAGATCAACTTGAGAAAACAATCTATTGTTGTTGTTGCTGACGTACTCATGTACGTGTTTGTAAGTGACTATGTGCTCGGCATCAATCCATTCAAACCGATGATTGTGAATGTTATGGTATGGTGTCACTGTTTGGGACAGGATGAACATATCCCTCCACGTTTGGGATTTTTGCAAGAGCGTATCAATGGCTCACCAACATGTCTTCCACGTCCAACAAAGAGATATTGAGTGCTATCAGTAAGTAGTTCTAGTTCTACTTTTGTCTTTGACAGCAATGCACCTCAAGCCATTTTCGGTGACGAAAAGAAGTGTGTGTGGAATCAAGTTTGTAAATACGCATAGTAGTATCACGAAACGTCACAAGCACATTCGTTAGTAAAAAGAAATAGGTTCGTAAATACAAATCATGATAATCACCAAGATTCTGACAACTAATGAATGGACTTGGAAAATTCGCATGTGTCATCACTAGTCATACTCATGTCTGCGGACAGTCAAGTTGTTTCCCAATCAATTTTACACCAAGCGATTTTATAAATATTTCTTGCGTTTTCATGCTGCTTCAAAATATTGGTGGCTCCAATTTGCCCATTGCACCTGATTACAGTGTAACTAAATCCACAGAAGTTCTGTTCTATAATTTGGACTGCATTTGTCGACCTCTGGTTATCCAAGAAAATATTAAGACATTCAAAAGCCGCGAAAATTACATAGATAGCTATCTTTTGTTGTTGGCCTCCAAACAAGGACAAAATGATTTTGCCAGGTTCTGATATTATAGTCTGCTGTGGTTTCTCACTGATTCTGTCACAGTAAAAGTTATGTCTGGCAAGTAAACGGTGTGTGCTAAACACATGCATGCAACATCTGATTGGAAACCTTGTACCCTTGTGGTTGTCGTGCTGGTATATCATTCGGGAAAAATCCGTTATCTACATATAATGATACTTATTAATAAGAACAAATCAAGATTGAAATGCGCGCGCTTCACCGTGGGTTATTGAATTGGATCCTGGCCTTTATTGCAAGTAAACACATTGACGGCGTTGTCTGGAATGAGCCGTTCAAACGTACTGATATCATTAATCTGGACAGGAAATTTAATCTTTTCAAACTTAAGTTCGCCCAGGTATTGTTTGTATTTTCGACGCTGATCTGCAATATCAATCGCAGGATGTAATGCTGATAAGATTACCCATTCAAAACATAGGATATCATCCTGACATATTTATCACTGACCGCGGTGGAACATAACTTGGTGTTGGTATGTAACTTGACCAGCGAAAACGTTTATATGGATAAACATGAAGCTGGATTTCCAAGCATATTAAAAGCATCCATCCAGAACATCCTATAGAGTATTTGTAAACCTTATCAACAAGCATTGCATAAAAATTATCCATTTCGGTATTAATCGCCTCAGTGTCTTTATCTTTCAAGATTACACAAGCATCACTATTAAACCATGGCTGTGATGTTATTGATGGTGTAAAGCCATTTCTGGTCACATGGCCAGGCATGGTAAATTCCACATTTGAGAATTACGCGTGCCTTAAATCCCGAAGGCAGCTCTCTCTCTCTCTCTCTCTCTCTCTCTCTCTCTCTCTCTCTCTCTCAACCCACGTGCTGTAAAGTTTACTCATCTCCCAGGTGCATATTTAACAAACGTTACATAACATCTTCGTTTGGCTTGTATAGGGTTGGACCAATTGCCCGCTAATCATACTTGTATTTGCGCTCAATCGCGGATTATTTCAGTTTATCTGGCTGTGATTCATTTGCCAGTCCCAATAGCTCAAGCATATCGGCTTTGTGCTTAAGTCTTGTATTAGTATCCCACGCTGTCGCTCGAATTGCCTGAAGTGATTAAAGGTGCCATAGTGATATATATGGGGAAAACATTGTCTAATTGCAAATTCCATCATCAAAAGTTTTAAGCAATTTTTATTTTATCAGGATCAGAAACTAATCGCTACAATCCTGGCTATTAATTCATTGGCGTCTGTATCGTTTTGATTTGTTTGGTGGTTTTATAGTCATATCCTTGGACGTTTCGACATTCATAGTTTCAGTGAATCTTTGACGGCGTGCAAGATAATATATGCGAACAGACCCAATAATCGGCAAAGCTGATTAAGAAAATTGACTTTGATAACACATTTAAGACATGATCGATCACCTTGACCAACACGTGACGCAAGCAAATGCAAATGACAGTATTCACAATGGCAAGTGTTGCCGCATAGTTCACTATTACCAATGTATATATCGTTGCACTGATTGCATCCTCAAGACATTGAATATATTTATGTATGAAAAAATATAGTCTTCAATTAAATTTTCAGTTTCTTTAAACTCTCGTCATATCGCTACGATGTCTGCAGTGTGGCAGTAAATAGTTATGTCTAGCACTAGGGCATCATGCCGCAGACATGTAGCATCATGTCCCACCCAGTCACATTATCCTGACACCAGGCCGACCTGTCCTAGCGCTAACTTTTAATGCTGAGCGCATAGCGAGGCAGATGTTAGTAGCATTTTTATAAGTCTTTGGTATGACTCGGCCGGGGTTCGAACACACGACCTCCCGCATCCGAGGCTGACGCTCTAACCAGTAGGCCACCAGAGCAGTCATTTCAGACGTTGTATTGAATCCATATGATATTAGAAATCTATTACATTAATGGAGTCCATAGATATCACTATTTACTGAAACACTGCAGACATCGTAGCGATATTACTAAACAAATTTTTAACGCTAAGTTTAAAATCCAAATCACACACACACACACACACACACACACACACACACACACACACACACATATATACACCTAAGTCAATGAATTTAACAATATACTCCGGATACATATGTGAACAATCATAGATCTAGTGGGCCTTGTTGACAAACCCGCGTGATGTAGTTAAATGAAACAGCGATTTAATCTTTTTTGAAACGTTAGAAATACTCATTTCTTTGGTGGTATAGTCTCATAATTTTTCGCCATTTATGTAATATACGCCGCATTATTGTTTAATATTATATATTATCAGACAATCTGTATGAAATATATTATAGCTATAATATTCTCACACAATATATTGTATAGGAATAAGGCCACGATCAGTATAAAATATTCATGCAGGAGATGACGAGCATGATTAATCGTGAGGCAGTGCGCGAGAAAGAGCCGGAACGGGTCGGCAGAAGAGTACATGTAGGAGAATCTAGCTGCAGTAATCGAGAGCATATTGGAGAAGAAGAAATCAAGTAATCGAGAGCAAGTTAGGTAGGAAATTGACATGGAATATAATCTAGCAAGAAAATGCAACTTTTGGCATACATATATTTTTCCTCAAAATTGTTTTTAGCTGAACCTAAGTAAAATGAACCTTTTGTAATATTTAATATAAATGCATCCAGAATTCATATAGGGATTACCAACTCCGGTGAAAAACAGCAACAAATAAAGTATATAATCCCAGGCTACCATAACTATTTGAACAGGTTTCGTTTATATAAAGTTTTAAATTTTCATGTTTACTAGATAAAACTGGTATACAATCTGACAACAGTCATAGATGTCGATCTTTTATTACTATATTAAGTCCCTATGGCTATTTCCATCAAAATTGAAGACAAGCATGATAAAATAAGGCATTTTAGCAACGTGTTTCTGTTATGAATCGATCAATTCGAAATATAAGAATGTTTGTTGTATTTTGTGTTCTTAATATTCATGCAATGTCATGGACTATGTTCCTTACATGAATTTATTTTCCATACATTTTTCTCTTAACACTGATCGAATTCATTCTAAGTCTGAATATAAAACAATAATGAGGACGGCGCCACCATGGGAGCTTTCACTGAGCAATGTTCAGGAAGTCAATCTGTTGTTTTGGGAGACTTGACCTATTTCTCGGTGACCTTACCTCTGAAAGTCAGATGATCGGATTCAACCTTAAAGAATGTAGAAATCTTGCCTTTTATTTGTTTCTTCATTTTGGTTTTCTGAACTGGGTTATTTAGTGCCGAGGAATTAGAGTAAAGTGACTTGCAGATCGTAAAGATGGTGGTATTGGGTAGTAGATATATGGGTGTTAGTCGCTCTGACCGCGTATAGGATAGTTAGCGTGAGATATTATAGAGTGAGTGTCGAATGGTAGACAAATGGTTGATGGATAGTAAATCACTGGGTTGGCTTTGGATGGTATATAACTATCTGATGGATAAAAATAACCAAATGATGGTCACTCCAAGCGGAGTGTTGATGATGTAGTGTTGGTGCTGGTTTGAAAATAGCTGCCTTTTGACTAGTAGATAACTGAATGTTGGTCATTCGAATCGTCCTACTGATTAGTAAATGTAGTTTTAACATAAAGTTTTAAGTTAGAGGGCATAGCTATGTACATTTTTAACATTTCTTTTGACGTTAGAGATCATAGAGACCCAAAATCAATATTAACTACCTACTGGAATTTGGATAGTAGCAAATCAATTTCCGTGGACTATCTATTCTTTATATATTTTTCTCGATCTAGACCTCTAAGCTTCGGCCATTAGTTGTGTTGCTAATATATCAGGTTTATAGTTTAGAATTAATAGATTTGTTTTACCAGGAATACATATTTTATTGCAACTGATACTTTAAACAACATAGTTGTATAACAACAACTCGCTCTTTCCCGCTATGAAACGATCACTAGATCAAAATGAACCGTAAGTTGCTTTACATAAAATCATAGACCGTGTTATTATGAATGATGGAATTTCTGTACTCGACAAATCTAAGGTACGTAAGCAATGAAAGAGTAATCGGAATAATCTTTAATAAATAATATATGAACCGGTAGTTTTGACGATAATTGTAACTGAGACTAATGATAATTGTAAGTTTACTGATTTATCTAAATAATCTGGATTGACATTAATAGAATATAATAATAATTGTAATACAAATGTTAATTAATACAACAAATGACAATAAAGAATCATATAATTATTTAACTTGGTTGTTTTCTACATGGTGGAAAACCCTTCAGTTTGAAACTGTATGTTCCTCACACCTGGGAGAAGGCGTTAATTTTGAAGTACACATATCCAAATCCCACCTGAACTGTGCGTTTACATGCATTGAGGATTTTTACATACTGGCTACAACAGGCATGACGCTCTTATGGGGTGGGTGGGTGGTAAAACATTTGGTTTACTCAGTACTTATCATTCATCTTGTCTTACAAGAGTCTAATTTCGTCACCATACAATTTCTCAAAATGAATCTGGGAAAATCTTGGGAATAAATTTCAACATGTTATTGGTTATAGATATCTAGTTTTAAAACAAAACTAGAAGGCTAGATGGATTTTCTACGCTATCAAAATTAAAGGTTTAAAAGGGTAAAAACAGAGTCAGTAAGTTCCTCGAATGAGTTAAATAGCGGTGCTTGGTTGGTTGAATGCCAGTGATGACGTCAGTTCGAAATGATAAATTTGTGACCATCGCTGTTTTTTTTTAGACCATCATGATATAGACAACATTAAATTTCTCGTTTGTTAACGTTGCTTATAAAGTCATTATATCGCCTTGTTGTGAGTGAATGATGTCAACCTATACATATATATATATATATATATATATATATATATATATATATATATATATATATATATATATATATATATATATATATATATATATATATATATATATATACACCCTGTGATTTCATCAAAACTCTTTAGAATACCTTTAAAATTTAGCAAACAGATCATGTTTCCAACAGTTACTACGTATTTATTACACAGCAGATAGCCATAATTGTACAATGTTCCGATATTATGACACTGGACGGTCAACCCATATGCTAAGTAATTGAGTTACTATATATTGTAAATATGTTTGTGTCTAGCAATCAATAGCTGAATGAAATGCGGCCGTTTATCACAGAAATTATACCGTTTTCTACCAGAGTGAAGCGTATTTTAATATGCATATTACTATGTCCACGTACGAACACGAGAACACACATTCGTCCACTTTAATATCTAAAACTGCAATTGAAACCGCCGATTGTTAACATATCGTGAAAAGGAAATTGTGTTTGCGGGTGGTAATACTCGTGCCTATGTATGTCCTAAAGTGAGTGTATTCACAACGAGAGCCTAAAACGCGGAAGAACCATGAAGAGCGCATCCATAAAAGTATTTCACCGGGAGCCTTTAAGCGGCCTTAATACCATCATGCGCATGTCCTAAAAGCATATTATATCCAGATTCAAAACACTAGTAATGTCATGTTTGAAGACAAAACAAGCCAAACATGGAGAAATAACCTACAAACGATAAAAAAAAGCTCAGAAACGCTTTTTACCCCTACTATACTTCATTGAGTGGTAACCTGCCATTGATCACCATTATTTATCATTCTTTTTCTACATAAGAAAAATTACAATGCTACATCACCAGTATTTAAAAATAAATGAAATTAATGATCCTAGTCAGTGACAGCCCATGTGGATTAACTACAGTATATATTTTACTAAGTAACTTTTTATATTTCAAATCCACAATTGATTTGCATATATACCTTACAGTCAGTTCCAAATTAAACCTATCTAAACATATCAAAAACGTTATTAGATGAGAAATGCTTTTATCACGTTTCAGCTGGATTAGAATTTAAGCTAAAAGAATTTTTAAAGCAGCGGTAGCCAATCTAATTAAAATCAGATCCTCACTGTCATACGTGAAAATCTGACAGTCACCGCTTAGGAATCATGTTCTGGTGACCACTGAATTAGCCAAAGGAAATGCAGCTTCAGACATCTGCAAGTAAGTAAAGTAAATCAGGTCGATCGGCACACTTTGATGCTATGCTCTTCAGCCATACTGCTCAGTTTCCCAAAACTCACAATAAAAGTCTACATCTGATTGACTGATAAAATAGCGATTATAGTAAAAACAGACGTCACCAGAACATGTCCCCGAAATGATCGCTGTCAGATCTTCATGCCAGACAGTGGAGATCTGATTTTAATCAGACTGTCTCGATAACTCTGATGGTAGGGAGTAGAACCCATAATCCCCGTCCAGGTCAGCTTGTTTTAAAGACCACTGGCCACCAGTAGATCTCATGCTTCCAACAAGATATCTATTTGATTTTTGAGTTGAATGCAGGGCCGAATCAGGTCAAGAGTTGGGGGAGGAGGGGGGAGGGGGGAGATAAAATTTCAAAAGGGCTCTGACTTTCATCCAAAAGGGCACCAAAGCAAAAGTCTTTGTGTCTATTTACTCAGAGTGTGTATAATACCCAATAAAGGTACTCAATAATGAAACGATGGTCAAATTTCAAGTGACCAGTGACTGTACGTTTGTGTATTTTCTTTCTTTCTTTATATCTTTCTTTCTTTGCTAATTTGCTAATCTCTCTTTCTATCTTTCAATTTTTGCCAGTCTGTTTGATTTGATCGATGGTATGTAAGCATTTTTGCTGTGACAATGCTGCTTCGTCCGTTCTGACAGAAAAATCAATCAATATTTTGTTTGAATTTATTCTTTTTGTATCTCTACCGAATAATTCATCATGCTGTGTACATATCCGTGTTGTTTGATACTGATGGAAATATTACGGAATTTACTGGTCTACCAACCATGCAACAGCCAATCACTCCTACGATGTCAACATTGATTAACGAAGTTTAAATATTCAGTCTGTTTTTTTCTGGTTTGCTTATAGTGGGTCAGTTATTGTATTGTTTAACCCAGCCATTCTTGTCATAAACGCCCCAGTGTTTTGTTGCTGTTCTTTTTATTATTATTATTATTATTATTATTATTATTATTATTATTATTATTATTATTATTATCATTATTATTATTATTATTATTAGTAGTAGTAGTAGTAGTAGTAGTAGTATTAGTAGTAGTAGTAGTAGTAGTAGTAGTAGTAGTGGAGTTGGTATTTTTTATTCCCTGTATCTCTCTTTCTCTCTTTCTTTCCTTCGTTAATTGCTGCTAGTTTTAATGTATTCTTATTTTATCTCTACCGAATAATTCATCGTGCTGTGTACAATTCCGTGTTGTTTGGCACTAATGGAATCATTAGGGAATTTACAGGTCTGCCAACCATGCGACAATCGATAGCTCTGACGGTGTCACCATTGATTAGCGAATTTTACATGTTCGATTTCTTGTCTGATTTGCATATCGGTGGTAACTTATTGCTTGTTTCACCCAGTCATCCTGTCTGTCTATCTATCTATCTATCTATCTACCTACCTACCTACCTACCTACCTACCTACCTACCTACCTACCTATCTATCTATCTATCTATCTATCTATCTATCTATCTATCTATCTATCTATCTATCTATCCCTAATGGCTGCATTCCTGTTGTTAATTTAGAAGAAATTATAGTTATTGATTTAAACAATCTACGGTCAATACTCACTATTTCCTACCACTTTCACATATTTAGATGTTAATTACTTAGGAGTGTGTTATCATTATTTTCCCCATGAACCAAGTGCCTGTGGTAACACTGAAGGGCTGAAAGTTTAATATGTAAGTAGGGTTTGCATTAAACATATTCGGAATGTCCATATGAGCATACAAAATCATGGAAGGTTGAATAGCTATGACACTAAATATTATATTAGGGGATGACAATCTAATTTGGGCGGGGGGGGGAGGGGTGCCTGGGAATTTTTTTGTGAGCCAGGATCAATCATTTGTCTTCAAACCAATACAGTATTGCGACTCTGTGGTCTCAAACTAAGTAATAGAAATGAGCAATAACCAACACGTCTCGTAAAATTCAACAAATAATGTATTTCCCTAGAATACAAGGTAAAAACTTAAAAATTATTGCGAAATAAATCCGTAAAGGTCCAAATAAGTTCTATCTCTAGCCCTAGCGAATGAATCTCAAATTTTAAATTTAAGATCCAGTACTGAAGGCGCGGTTGTGTCGCTAGTCTTGAATGTACTAATGTACCAGTAGCCTGAAGTGTGATGTACTATTAGTCTTCCAATTAATCACAATAATATAATCTAAGATGTCCTTGCCAGAATTCACTAAAATTCCAAATTTATGTTTATGTCCAAGAATATTATATAAGAACAATTTTTATTTTCAGTGACTTATTATTTGAATAAATAATACCAAAATCTGAACACAACAATAAGATTGATTCTGTTACAAGATATTAAAGCACAAATGAGTATTTTCTCTAGTAAATAAGATTATAAACCCCTCTACCTGACACAGGTTACAACAAGCTTTCTCTAAAAATGCTATGCTTATTCAGTGGATTTTTCTATTCTAGAACACGATAGGTTCTTTACAGGATAAAACTTGTTACTAAAAGCATAATGAAGAATGTGGTAAGTATAATGCCCTTGCCTCAGACCAAGCTAATGATCCTAATATTTAACCCACTATCATAAAACTCTTAGCTATGTATTATTTGTTTACCAAAATAAAAGTTACTGGTCAGGTAGACAATGAACTTGATTTTGGACAAGGTAAAGTGAAAATACAATATAATCATGAAGAAAAAATAAAAAACACAAATTAGATGTACATAACATCAGTTGATGTAGTTTAATAGTTTTTACGGTCCATAAAGCAGAACAAGAATTATTTCTGAATCTATTTGACAACTTGAAATTTGGTACCAAAAATTTCTGAACCTTACCCGACCTGTTTGTATTAAAAAAGTTACAAAACAGATACGACTGGCAAGGGATGGGTGGGGTAAAATTGTTAACTTGAATATAAATGTCTAGCCAGCACTTACCATGTTGTGATTGCAATTTCTGCCATTTTCTTCCTTGTATTAACCAGTTTTTCTTATGCTTTATTTGGTACTAAACGTTTGAGCTTTAGCGATTTTCGTCTGAAGAAAATATATTTCGAAATTCCCTCTTCTCGTGAGATATCACCTTTGGGATGCCTCTTCTTTTATGCAAATGAACTTCTTCTTCTCCAGAGATATCACCATCTTCGATAGCCAAGGTTCCGATGTGTTAACCCTATCTACACCTTGGCAGATCGTACAGATATTTCAGAGCTTTGTCCTAGTGACATCTATTGGATTTCATGAGTTTTCTCCCTTAGTATGCAATGCCAAATAACCAATAGCGTATAACAGCGGTGCGTTGTACGTCGGCTGAAAATCATGGAGGCAACTGACTTCAAAAGGATACTTTGTAAGTTTGACATCGATAGTATGACTATATACCAGAGAGAAGCCATTATATGTGTATTTAATGGAAAGGATGTATTTGTACAAACATGGACCGGCAGTTGAAAATTGCTTATTTATGAGTAAATTCCAGTTGTGTGCTCCACTTATCTAGGTACTGTAGGGACAGTGATCAAATTTGAACAACTTAATTTTGATTGGATGCGGTGGCTTGCCGCCGCATCGAATGAAATTCACGTACCAGAAGCACCGAAATATCTGAACTATCTGCCAAGGTATAAATAGGGCTAACACATCGAAACCTTGGCTAGCGAAGGTGGAGATATAACATTTGGGATGTCTCTTCTTTCATGCAAATGAATATCTGTCATGACCTCTACGACACGCGTAAAATATAGCAACCGAACGGAGTAGTTGAAAAAATGTACGAAACGTTATTTTGCAATTAAGAGTTGAATATTGTTTTTGTCTGAGTTTATCGTGGTATAAACTGTCAGTTGCCGAATCACATAGCAAATAACGCCCCGGCTGGCGCGTACGTACACACACACACACACACACACACACACACACACACACACACACACACATACACACACACACACACACACACACACACACACAATGATACTACTACTACTACTACTACTACTACTACTACTACTACTACTACTATTAATAATAATAATAATAATAATAATAACTTAGTCCCAACGCACAAACCAAAAAGCGATTTTTGTAATTATTTGCTGTGGGGGCAGCTGCTAGGGAACAAATATTGGTGGGAGTCAGCTAAACTTGCTGCCAGCTTCAATAAAATTTGTTTATATGTCATCTCTAAATCTGTGCTAGTTTAGAGATCTAAAGGGTATTTATTTCATATGTATTGTTACGTGTCTAGGCTCGTACAAAAGTAACAAGAAAAGAGTGAAGCCAACAAGCTTTCTAAAATTTAACAAATAATTTATTTCCCTAGAAAAACAAGGTAAAATAAGAAAAAGGACTTACGGTTTATGAATCAAATCCAAAAATTAATCCAAGAATTAAAACATATAAATCCTATCAATAAAAAGTCCTAAGTGAATCACAGTTCGAATCCCGATGAAATTCCAAGATGGAAGGCGATGACGTCTTCGATGATCTGCTTTGTCCTGATGTGTCAACAGTTATTTGTTGAATCACAAAGACATAATATTCCAGTTTAGAATTTCCGAGTAAATTTTAATAAATGTCTTTGTCCAATAATTCTGATGAGCACTAGTATTTTCCAGGGTAAATTAATTACTAATTTCAAGAGAAAAGGAAAAATTCAACTCATACTGGTCACAACAAAACACCTTTAAGCTTCAAAGGTTTAAAGTACAACTGGCTACTTCTTCTCAAGAAAACGACTATACAATTCAGACGCAAAAGAGATTCCAGTATGAGGTCAAGTGACCACCTTCTTGAACATCGTGGAAATTTTTTCACATGTCTAAGTCACGTACTACAGTATAGCCTTAGCTAAAATCAACGACTTTTACTCTAGAAATGAATAATTAAAAAACGTTGTTTAAATCAAACTCTATGGGATTTCTGAATCAAGGTCAGCAATTAGCTACAGTGTTTCAACTGCTGGTTGTTTATCAGGTCAAACAGAACTGAACTGAATTTCTAAAAAAGATCAAATCCAGTAGACAAAATTATCATTACAATAACATGTAATGGAATAAAATAAAATAAAAAAATTTAAAACTAACAAACAAACAATTTAATTACATATACACAACAGTAGTATACTGACAAAAGTTTCCAGAAGCAAGGCAAATTCTGAAATTTGCAGCCAAACAGTAATTAGAATACTGCGCAAGAATTTCATGCGCTTATTTGCACCAATCAGATTCACTTAAAGTGATATGTTAACACGTTGACAAATCAAAACTATCAAGCTGCGGACATTGTATGTAAAGTGTACCAACTTTATCTTCGGAAGGAATTTGCCAGGGGCGGATCAATAACGATATTTAAGGGGAGGTATAAACAAGTAAAACAGGGTTCTGTGGAACGGAATCTCCCGCCAAAACTTCCGCATTTTAAGAGTTTCCAGTGCATAATGTTGACTATCTATCTTTATAAAGACTTACTTGAGTAAACAATCCAGTTGCTTTGAGCTCAAATTTTGTATTGTTTTGTTTTGTTTTATATTTTTTTGTGTGTGTTTATTTGATTTGTTTTGTTTTCTTGTTT